>QTSX02005001.1:363760-559127 GCA_014839935.2 Entomophthora muscae | reverse complement strand
CTGGTGAATATTACGCTCAAAATTTTAGCCGTCCTAAATTGGAATAGGGTGATTTTTGAGAATGCCTATGCTTTCTAAAAGAAGTAGCACAAATCCACTCTAGATTCTTTAGCATCCTTTTTGAGACACCCATAAATTATATTTATTTCAAATTCATCACAATTATGATTTGAAATTTGGTTCTTGGATTTGACAATCCCAAATTTCAGATTCTTTAATTTTACATGATGTCTATGATTTGTTTGAAATACAGGAGATCTTAAATCATACATTAGAATCCTGCATTTCTGATTCATGTATCCCACATTTGTTTGTTGTGTTTTTTCTTTTGTTAGTTGAGTTATCTTCTCAAGAGATTCAAAATTTGCCAATTTAAATAAACCAAAAAAGTCAAATTAAATGGTTGATTTTATTAACTATTTTATTTTTCACTCAGCTGAGTTGCCCGCAAAAGTGATTCAAAATTAGACCAAGGATTTGAAAATCCTGCATTTTTACATCCAGGTTCTGAATTTACAGTATGCTAATAAAATATACTTCTAATTTTTACATCATACATGAATTTTTTAATTCCATTTTTATATTTATTTGATAAGAGTGATATAAATATATTTTCATAATCCAGTATCAAGTGTTTGGGATAACCCCAGATGCCATAATAAAATTTTTTATATAAAATAAATAAATTACAAACCTTCATTGATGGTCCTGCTGAATGCAAGTGTGGGCTTAGAAGCTTCTAAATATAAAATGATAATTAATAAATCCTAAATAGTAACTTAGAGAATATAAAAAAAGTTGGACACTCTAAGCCTTTAATTGATTAGCTGTTTGGCAAGGCACACGGGAATGAAAGAATCAGCTTGGCCATAGAATTTGGCCACAGTCTCAGCTGAGAGGGTGTGGATTCTGGCCTGCAGTAAATCAAAGAGGTCCTCAGTCCCAGTTGGGGTCCCTCTGCTTGAAAACTTGCTTGAGCCACCCAAAAACTTCCTCAATGGGATTCAGGAAGAGTGAATAGGCAGGGAGGAAGAGAAGGCGCTAATTTGATGTGGCCAATTGTTGGGGGCCAACTGTGACACTGGTGTCAATAGTTGGAAATTCCTCAAGAATATCTGCCACCTTATAGAGACCAACATTATCCAGCACAATTACATTGGTGAAGCCCGGGCTTGTATGCCTCAGGTGCTCCTGGACCAATCAGAGGAATGATAAAAAGGTACAGCTATTGTGAGAACCAAATATCATTTGATACAGCTCAATTCCCTTTGGGCCAAGGAGAGCCACCATTGAATAGGCTGTGGCGCAGACTGCAGCACACCAAGCCACCCTGTCATTGGAGCCTTTCGGGACATACCCATATGCATTGCACATAGACAAGGCAAATGTCAACTAGTCAATATAGTAAATTTTGACTGTCCCCTTGTTTTTGAGGGCAGTGTAGGCCTCAGCGTATTTTTTACGGGTCTTGTCATTGGTTGGGCTGTTTCTATTATAGGGAGATACCCTGAGCTTTTTCCAGGAAAAGCACATTCCCTTGAGTAGATGGTAGTAAAAGGAAATTGAGGCCTCAACCCCAAAAGTAGATTTGACAATGGCCTGTATATTTGCCAGTTCAAGATGGCAATCCCGGGTTATCCACTGATGGATTGCCCATTTGTGCTCCTTGGTGAGCATGGTTGACACGCACAGGGATTTCTTTGCGGCAAGGACATGGCCAGTATTGATGAATTTGTTGAAGGTCTTGGAGGTGTACTTGGGATCCACCCCAACAAGAGCCAAGGCTGCCTTGTAGTCACCAGATTCTTGCATAAGGATGAGCAGGATGATGTGTTTTATGTCAGGAATGCACTTCTGAGTGGGCTTTGTGGTTTCAGACAAGCCAGGATACTGATTGATGACAGGCTTGCAAGGCATGGGCACCTTGTTATAGAAAGCTGCAACTTTTTTTAACACCAGATGTCCCTCATCAGTTCTGTAGAACTCAGGCTCTTTTTCCTCTTCCTGGTTGCCATCACTGATGTAAGGCTTGTAGCTAGTGTCAAGCACAGTCTTAACATTCTCCAGCATGGCTGACGGGGCTGCTTCCTGGAGGTAGACAGGGTCAAACACAAACAAAGTAAGTTCTATCTCTTTATTGTTGACTTTCTTGGTAGTTGTAACCTTAGTGGGCTTTTGGGTCAGCTTGGGAACCCTAGGGTTGATTTTCTGCACCCTTGCACATTGTGCTTCTCAAATTGGTTGTGTCAGTGCAGTGTCACTATTGAACTCTCATCTCCTGTCTCCTTCCTGAGTAGGCACTTGTGTTGCACAGACTCAATTTTTTGATCCGCAGGGGCAACCACAACTGCAGCGCACAACAGGTGCATTGTTACTCTGTTGTTGTGTTTTATTCAGTTCAAAACTTAATAAAATACTAAATAAAACTCAATTAAGTTATACACTGGTTTTTGATTTTTGCTTTTTATCTGAATATGGACATTTAATTAGAGTTTTCCCCACCCAATATCCTGATTATAGATTTTTATTTCTTGATTAGTTGTTTTTGGTTTTACAATGCCCATTTTAGAATACCCAAAATAAATTATGCCCTTTTCCCCAGATTTTACGCCAAATTAAGCACCCAAAACAATATCTTTAAAATTTATATCTCGGATTGTGTGTCTTATTTTAGATACCTTGGTATCATTCTTGATTACAATACATTGCATACAGCATTTGAGTGATTTTGTTTACATAGTAAGTTGCTATTGTGTTTTGGTTTTGGGTTGAGGTTTGACTCATTGAGCTTGGGCGTATTTTGTCACCAATTCACATAATAAACATATGTACACCAAAAGTCAACTCACACCATTTTGTTTGTGAATCAATGTATTTTTTATTGTATTTTGAATAGTTTTTCTTTGCGCGTGAGCAATTCTTTGCTGTGTTGACCTATTTTACCCCATTAACTCCAAAAATCCCTGTTAACAGAGTGTATAATTTAACCTGATAGTTGGAATTTGCTTAAATCTGAGTTCATATTGTTTAAATCTGAAGTATTGTTGGTTGTTGCCATAGCTTTTTAAAACTAATTTACTTAGTTGCCTTTCAAGTACAGGTTCATATATTATGTAGTTAAACAGCAAGAGCTCTATTTATCCTAATCAAGCTGCCTGCTCCACTTATGTTTTAAACAAGTTTTGGTTAGAACTCAAATTAATTTTCCCTTGTAATATGATTTGATAAATAGATTTGCTATGCTTGACCTGTGTCATAAGTATTAATTAGAAAGAGATATACAAAAATCATTGGTTTTTGTGCTGTGTGGCTATAGTGGCACTGAATCAATAAGATCAGGTGATGACTTGCAAGGTCCAATTTGTGGCTCAAAAAAAGCCAATGTACTAAAAAGGGCTCACAATTATTTAAATAAAATTAACACATTTCTATCTTTTTTATTTTATTTATTTGTTAGCTCTATAGTCAATACACTATTTGGTGCATTATAATAAAAAATATGTATCTCTATATTTAGTATAATTAATTTTATTTATCTTTTGTACTAATTCTTATATTTCTATAATACAATTTAATGTCACATCATATATATAAATAATATTTTTCAAGTCCTATTAAAAACAAAATAAATAAAAATAAAAACAAATAAAACCCAGAGCGCCCATTTATCTGATTAGCTCAGAGTTGAGGGCTTTGGGGAGGAATGCTTCATAGTGCTTGTAAAAAGCCGCCACCACATTGGGTGGCACCACAAATTGGCTGACCTCAAGGATATTGAAGAGATCTTTACTGTCCTGTAGAAGCCCTGCTTTAACCTTTATTCTAGATCCATTTGAAGATCTCCTTGATTGGGTTATGGAATGTAGAATATGGGCTGAGGAAGAGGAGTTTCATTGGGCAGTCTGCAAGGCAGTGGCTGCCTGAATGGCTATTTTTTATTGATTGGCGGGAACTTGCAAACAACCAGATCCACCTTATAAAGCCTGACATTATCCAACACAACAATGTTAGTTGTGCCCCATTAATTAATTCAAAGGTACTTCTTAACAACTTGGAGAAAATCAAGAAAGGCCCCGCTATTGTGGGAACCCTTGAACATCTGATACTGGTCTAACCTACAAGGACCAAGAAGTGCTACAATTGAATAGATTTGGGAACAAACAGCTGCACAATGGGTTATTCTGTTCTTGGAACCTTTCTTGATCCACCCATTCCTAGACCTGAGTGAGGAGGAAAACAACAATTTGTCAATATAAAAGAACTGGACATTTACGGTCTTCTTAAGAGCAATATAGGTCTCAGCATAAATTTTTCAATCCTTGATTGTCTTGTCACTGTTCTTATTATACAACAAAACTCCCAGTACTTTCCAGAAGAAGCCCAAATCAACAAAAACTTTGTAAACAAGGGTTTTGGAAACAGAAAGACCAAACTCTGTGTCCAACATTGATTGGACAGCAAGTGTTTCCAGGTGGCAATCCTTGATTTCCCACTGCTTGATTGCCTTGAAATAAATGGGTTGAAGTAGGTTGGGCTGCCGTTTAGCCTTAGCAGATATGGCAATTTGCCGAGTGTGGCTGTACTTTTTGTTGATGTTGCCAATATATCTGGCTGTGACACCAAATTGGGACACAATTTCTCAAATTGCCATTCCCCTGTTCAAGCAGTTGAGGAGAGCTTCACACTCACTATCTGTCAACCAACACCAGCCCTTGGATGGTACCGTGGTATCCTGGCTAGCAGGCTCAACACAAGGGATGGGGACCTTTGTGTAGAAGGTGGGATCACTCTTGCTTGCTGTGGGGCCATCAATGGTTGAATAGATCACAGGCGTAGATTGCTCTTCAGTGATGGTCAATGACTCATATGATGTATCAAAAATGCGGGGAAGGAAGTGGCAACTCTTGGATCCAGAGTGCAGGGCCGGGTGACAACTGGGTATACAGTGGAGGTGTAAGTAACCTCATTGTTCCCAGTGACCTTGGTATAGGATAATTGGGTAGCAGGCCTTGAGAGTGCTTCTGCCTGGGATTCTGGCTGGTTGATCTGGCTTGGGATGCGGGAGGTGGTTGACTGGCGCTGGCACCTTGGGAGGTCTGTGTGTTGACATGACGCCCCTTTAGTTGGGTTCCAGGTCTGTTCTTGGACCCTCTGGGATGCCCTTGTGGACAGGCTGCCCCGCAGGCTGGTGCAGGAGCTGGTTGAGAATGTGATTGACAGTCTATAAAAATAAAATAAAAAATATATTTTAAATTAAGTATGTATTTATTTAGGGGTTTGCTTTAATTTTGAGTAGTAGTTTTCTCTTGATTTAGCCTTGAATAGTAACAGAATTTCTATATCTGTATTTGAAGTGTATAATATTTTATCCTTTCTGGGGTTGGATAATTTTAAAGTTTAATAACTTTTTATGTCTAAACATGGTTATTGAGATTGAATTTTTCATTTGATTTTAGTTGTAGTGGAGCTTCTTTATTTGGGTTAGTGTTTCCTAGTGTGCTTACTGTACATTAAATTTGGGTTCCAGTTCCCACAATTATTATTGAGTTTACTAGTGGCATTCAAAAGTGATTTGGAATTTGTCATGGATTTAACAATACTGCAATTTTAAAAAACATAGTAAACTTAATGGAAATGGTTGATGGATTTGAACGCTTCAAATCTGATTCCAGTTAATTCATTTTGTCCATTGGAAATATGCAGTCTGACTTGAACTTTTCAAAGTGTATATAAGTTCCCGCATTTTTAAAAATTCAAATAAAAATACAAAAAATTAATTTAATTAAAAAGGCCATCCTGCAAAAGTGAATTGAAATTTGGACCAAGGATTTGAAAATCCTGCATTTTGTGTTTAGGTTCTGAATTTACAGTACAGCTATTGTTAAGTCCCATCCTTCTGGGTATCAAGCTACTAGAGCCCAGTACAAGAAGAGCAATAAACAGAAAGGGTAAAACATTCCCATAGCAATTAGATAGTAGGCATCAATGTGAGGTATCACAACCTCAGCCAGACTGAAGATGGTTAAGATAACTATTCCTGATCTGATTTACTCATAGGATTAAACCTCAGAAGTGTAGGTTAGTGCAGTAGAAGGAGTACAGGGAGGAAGGAGCTGACTGGCTATACCAGGGCTGGGCCCTGGCTAGTAATTTATCTCTAAAGTTTCAAAAGGTACTTCTTGATGTAAGTGTGGTTGTGACCAAGGTTGAAAAATAATATGAGTAAGGAAAGAAAATAGTAATCTTTGAACCATTCACTTTATTTGATGTTGTCTGTAATTGTCTTCAAAGAGGGAAGTGGTTATATACCACTCATCTAATCTTCCTTGGAATATGCCACTTCTGAATTCTTGGTGGCTTTTAGTGGCCCATATTATGGTTGCAGGAATTAAAGGAATAGTGAGAGGAGATTTAGGAAGAGAGGATAGGGATCTGGGTACTTTGGCTTGGGGAAGGGATGGGGAACTCAGTTGGAATATTTTAGGGGATTGACTGAGGGGATTTACATGGGTCATCACTGAAATAAGGGAATTTAGCTGGTTCAGTGGCAGTTTTATCAGCATTTCTGGGATCTTCACCAACTAATTGGTGATCTGTTTTTATGGATTTCAATCACAATAAAAGAGTGGCATTGGGGGGATTCAGTTGCTAGAGCAGAATCAGTGCTTGAAACTTCTTCTGGCATAAGAGCATTAATTGCTGCATTATTTTTCTCTGTCTGGTAGGCTGCTGGAATGCTAGGACTGCATGAGGCTGAGAAATTTCTTCTCATTAAATAAGTTGGTGTCTGGGGACTCAGGCTTTTGGCTTGGGCAGATCCATGATCAGGGACAGAGACAGAAACTGGTTTATTGAGTGCTGGTGCTCCCAATAGATGCAGCTAATAGCTAATTTTATAAAGAACACAGCAGAAGTCAGCATGTGCTTCATTGGAGCTGCCCAGCTCATTTATAGCATTAGATCCAGGAGCTCCAATGCTGTTGTGAGCTGTCAACTTCCCTGGGCCAGTATTTTTACTGGCTCCAACCTTGCCGCCAGGAATTGGCTTTGCCTGGCCTAAATAGTCCAGGAAAAGATAATTCCTAGCAGCTCTTGCTTGCCCTGGTGGGGACAAGGGGGTTTAATTCCCCCAGCAAGCTTTCTGGGGCAGCCACACCTTTGTTTAGTGACTGTTACCACAGGTTTGGACCCAGCTAGCTGATTATTAGCCAGTTGGGCTCTTACAACATCAGCTAAGCTAGAGAAAATATTTATTTGCATCACATGCTTAAAATTTTAATAAATGTTTTGATTTGTCCTTTGGAATTCAAAAATTGTTATTGTGTTGCAACATCTTTGGTTACTCTCTCTTGGTAAAGTAATTCCCTGAGTGATTCCCTGACTAATCATTAAGTTAGTGACAATCTTATCAATTGCCCATCTAAAACAGTGATGAAATATTTTTGAGTCCTAAAAAACATTACTTGTAAAAGCCCCATGACTGCCATGATGTACATGGGCAGTATATTGCTTCTCATGATACTATATAATGCTCCCTCTTCATATAAAAAATTATCAGTTCTCTTCTTAATTTTCACATTTACCTCATTTTATATTAAATTCAGAACCCAAAGGTAAAAATGCAGGATTGTCAAATTCTTTTGCATGAACTCAACAACTTATTGGAGTGATTTTCATCCCATAACAACTGAATTTTTCATATAAAAGGATGAAAAATATTCCAGTAAGTTGGTGAGTTTACACAAAAGAATTTGACAATCCCACATTTTTACATTTAGGTTCTGAATCTACAGTACACTCAAGAAGTATATAATTGACAATTGAGAATAAAATATGATCTTCCTGATATTTTAATAGAGATAGTTACATATCATCTTCTTATACTTCTCTAGTGTAAGTTGCACAAACACTACAACTATCATTTGAAAAAACCATAACTTTGTGTGCCATTGAATTATCTTAGAAAACTAGAATAATGAACAGAATTAGAATTTTTTGCAGAACTAATTAAAAACCATTTCTGGTAGGGTAATAGAAAAAATATTGGTGGGTAGCTGTAAAAAAACTGAGTTTAGCACAGCTGTTCTCTTTTGGTACCCTGCCCACTGCTCATAGCTTTATACTTGCTAATTTCTGCTAAGATTTTATAGCCATAGCTAATTTTTTTTAAAAATACTGTAGATTCAGAACCTAAAGGTAAAAATGCAGGATTGTCAAATTCTTTTGCATAAAATCACCAACTTACTGGAATATTTTTCATCATTTTACATAAAAAAGTAAGTTGTTCTGGGATGAAAATAACTCCATTAAGTTGGTGAGTTCATGCAAAAGAATTTAACAATCCTGCACTTTTACCTTTAGGTTCTGAATCTACAGTATAAAGTTACATCCCCCTTCAAACAAAGTTATTTATCAGTCATAGACTAGAAACACATACCAGCGGGCTGCCGTAAAAAAGTGAAGCTGATAGTAGCACAGCTTTGCTCTTTTGATAGCCTGCCTGACAAACCTTTCCCTTTACCAGCTAGAGTATAAGATAAAGATTTTAGAAGGACACAGATTTAAATAAACAAAAATGGGGTTTCAGCTAGGACACCAAGACACATCCTGCCTGCCACCTCACACTTGTTAATTCCCCTGCAAGGGATCTTTAGCTGTATTTTATCTGCTATAGTTTTCTCACCATGTGCCCTTTCAGGATTTACAAAACCAAAGGGGTTCAAAATAAAAAGTAAATAATGCTACTCCTATAAATGGGTCATTATTTGTTAGATTAATCTGTTTCCTATTAACTGTGCTACTTTACACTTTAAAATTTTGTTTTAATTTTCTTATCAATAAATTTAGATAAATACAACAATTTTATCAAAATAAATCTTATTTAATCCTTATAATATAAAAAACTATACAGTAGTTTTAAAAGCTATGGTAACAAGCAAAAACAATTCAGGTTTAAACAAAATGAACTCAGCTTTAAACGAAATTGGAATGAATCCAAATCTATTGTAAATTGATATAAATTCATTTAAAATTAATTTTTTTTTAAATCTGAGTTCATTTTGTTTAAATCTGAATTGTTTTTGCTTGTTGCCATAGCTTTTAAAACTACTGTATTAAATTAATCATTTTCTACTTACAGCTAAATTAAACTGTATTAAAAGCTAGTAACAATCTTATTTCATGTACCATTATTTCTTGAAAGCTGATTAGTACAAAATGACATCATTCTAAAAAGAGAAGCATAAAAATAATATAAAAACTGATATGATGCTTTTTGTTGGAAATTAAATTGTTGCCTAAAATCTTAGCTTTTTTAAAAAATATTTAATTTAAAATATAATAATTTTTGAATCCCTCTTTTTTAAAAAAAGAGCAGATAGCTTTTTTCATATTTAATAAATAAATATTAGATAAGTTTGGATTTATTTAATAAAAAATCTGGTAAAAAGTTAAAAAAATTAAAACTAAAATTAAAACTAAACTTTTATGAAATTTCAGTGATCTCATTTAGCATAAGTAATTTATTCTTAAGTTAGATTTTATAGAAAATATATAATACTGTAAATTCAGAACCTGAACGTAAAAATGCAGGATTGTCAAATCCTTGGTCCAAAATTTGAATCACTTTTGCGGGCACTCAGCTGAGTGAAAATTAAAATATTTAATAAAAGCAACCATTTAATTTGACTTTTTTTTGGTTTATGTAAAAAGGAAAATTTCAAATCTCTTGAGCAGATAACTCAACTAACAAAAGACAAAACACAACAAACAAATGTAGGGTACATGAATCAGAAATGTGGGATCCTAATGTACAATTTGAGATTTCCTGTATTTCAAACAAATCATAGACATCATGTAAAATTAAAGAATCTGAAATTTGGGATTGTCAAATCTAAGAACCAAATTTCAAATCATAATTGTGATGAATTTGAAATAAATATAATTTATGGGTGTCTCAAAAAGGATGCTAAAGAATCTAGAGTGGATTTGTGCTACTTCTTTTAGAAAGCATAGGCATTCTCAAAAATCACCCTATTCCAATTTAGGACGGCTAAAATTTTGAGCGTAATATTCACCAACTTAACATACTTAACAATAAAATTGACTAAAATATACACATCTCTTTTTGAGTTTAAATTTTTTTAATAAAATTTATTATGTCTTCTTTCAACAACAACCAAGTCAACAAGCTGTTCCCTGGCCTTGACAAAATCATGCAGGGCTACGCTGGGTCTCTTAATGGTGAAGCCTCTGTCTATGGCCACTCCTAACCTACAGGCCTATCTGCAAGCACCACCCAAGAGTGTGTTCTTTCTCCTGCAACTTCCAGCATGGCCCTGTTTGCCCATCATGCACAGGCAGCTGCCAAACCAAATCCTGTATCAACAATGGCATCTGAAACCAGCCATTTGAGCCATGGGGCACCCAGAGAGTCCAGAACCCCAAAACAGCCAATCAGATGGCATTGACCAGTTCCCAAGATAGACACATCCCTCCCCCAGACAATCAGCCTGCAAGACACAGAAGAAAATTAATCACTCTGGAGATTGTTCTTGAAATGGTTGAAAAGTGAGGGAAGCTTATGTCCCTCAGGGAAATTGCGGCTGCAATGGGGTTTGCAAAGTCCACTGTGGCTGCAACCCTGTGTTGTAACTGTGCTGTTTTAGCAGAGTTACATGGAAAAAATATTTAGAAGATAGATAATAATCTTTATTGCAAGATAGTGACTATATAGTTATTGTGAGTCAATGGATAGTAGGAACATGATTGGTGATCACACGGCTGGATGGAAGAGGGGGTGGCATGATCTTGATTATGAGTCAAGCGCCAAATCAAGATATCCACTGTGAAGGGTCATCATCTGTTCATGTTGATAGATTTGTTAATTTGAGTTGACTTCCTAGTCTGGCTTTGGGTGACCAGGTAATTGGATTGCAGGTCACAAACCCGCTTGGTTAGAACCTTGTTGGCGGGTTGAGCCTGCGGTTTTGACCCCCCCCGGCTGAAGGTTGGCCTCTTCTGGGGGCAGGTTGTCAGGGAGGTTGTTGGGAGCCTGGGCGCCATATCAAACCAGTTGTTGTTTGGTGGCAGGCAGGATGGTTTCCTGTTGTTTCTGTCTTGCTTTGCAGGGTCATAGGCGGTTGTGGTGTAAGGTCTTGTCTTGCTTGCGTTTCCTGAGCCCTTGCACAAGGTAAGTGTTATTGTTGTTTACCTTTAGAATGATTGCTTGCCCTACTTTTTTGGGTTGTAGTTTGCTTTTGTCAACATTTATGACCCAGAATTTGTCCCCAACTTCATGTCATTGGCAAATGGGAATGAAGGTCTTTTGTAAGTGTTCCTTTTCTTTGGTTGCTTGTTTGCTGTTGGCCTCTATTATTTGAGGGTCAGAGCAAGGGGGGACTTGACTTGGAATTTCCAACTTGGATCCTGTCAATGCTTGAATGATATTTGACTGTGTGCCGTATACCAGTTCAAACAGGCTTCTTCTGGTGGATCTGTTCACTTGGGTTCAGCACACAAGTAATGCAGTTGGTAGCTGCTTATGCCAGTCTTCAAGTATCCTGGCAGTGAGTTTGGCTAAGGCTTGCACAAGGCTACCATTAAGCTGCTCTACGCTCCATTGGCCTGTGTATGGTATGGTGTTGTGATGGTGTGTTTAACCCCATTTTTGGTGAGGTACATGAGGTGTCTTTGGAGGTCAATTCTTTGCCTCCATTGGTTATCAGGAGTTCTGACTTTCCAAACCTGCTGATTATTTCCTTGCCAATGAATTGTCAGACATTGTTACTGGTGTGTGTTTTCACTGCTTGGGCTACTGGCCACCTTGTTGCAAAATTGATGGCTTTGATGATGTATTTTTTGTTGTTGTGCTTTCCTGGAATGGGGCCCACAATGTCCAGAGCCCATACTTTGAACAGTAGTTGGGTTTGAATGGGGAGTACAGACTTAGGCGGGGTTTTGCTTTTGGAAAACTTTTTGCAGACCTCACACTGTTCTAGCACTTCCTGGACATTGCGGTATAAGGTTGGCCACCAGGCTTTATGTTTCAGGAATTTATATAGATTCCAGCTCTTAGTATATCCAAGATCTCTGTGGTAGCAAAGAATAGTATTGACTCGTTGATGTGTGGGAATGTAGGGAATGGTTGTGCCATCTGACATCTTTCTGTGAAGAGTCCTGTATACGTCAGCAAAGAGGTGTTCATTCTTGATGACCATTTCTTTGGTGATATTGGTTGTTCCTGCAGGGAACCCTTTGTCTTTTGTACAGAGCACTAGGAGAGGCAAGTATGGGTTGAGCCCATTCTCTCCCCTAGAAGCGCGGACATACAGATGGGACAGGGCGTCTGCCATGGCAAGCTCAGCCCCGGGTTTATACTGGATGAGCATGTTAAACCTTTCTAAGAGTTCCATCCACTGCGCTTGGCGGCGTGACAGGTTTGCTTGTGTCTTGAAGTAGATGAGCAACTTATGATCAGTTAGTGCTGTGAATTTTTCCTGCTGTTCCAGGTAACAGCGCCATTTGACTAGGCAGTGTACAATGGCCAACAGTTCTTTGTTATGGATCGGGTATCAACACTTGCCATCCGTCAGTTTGCACAACTTGTAGGCTACAGGCAGGAAGTCACCGTCACTATTCTTAATTTGTAGTACTCCCCCAATGGATGCATCTGAAGCGTTGGTTTCTATCTGGTACTCTCTGTCTTGTTTGGGGTATTGTAAGATGGGAGATGTTGTGAGCTTTTCCTTGAGACGTCTAAAGCAGAGGTCACATTGGGGGGGTCCATACAAACTTGGACTTGGCGCCTGTTATGGCAGACAGGGGGGCGGTCAAGACGCCACAGTTGGGTATGAAGCGTTGTACATAGGCCACCATTCCCAAGAAGGTGCAGAGTTCTGATTTGTCTTTGGGAGGTGGCATTTTGCAGATGGCTTGTATCTTCTGGTTGTTGGGTTCAATGCTGTCTTTTGAGACTATGTGTCCCTAGAAGGGTAGTTGCTCATGGAAGAACTGGCACTTGGAGGGCTTGGCCAACAGTTTGTGCCATGCCAAAGTCGCAAAGACTTCCTCCAGGTCTTTGTAGTGCTGTTCCACCAAGGGGCTGTAGACAATAATATTGTCCAGGTACACTAGGGCGTGTTTGCCTATGTGTGGTGCAAACACTTTGTTCATGAAGGTTACAAAGGTGGACGGGGTGTTGGTCATGCCAAAGTTGTGTACCACACATTTTTAGGAACCGTACTTGGTGCGGAAGGCTGTCTTGGGGATGTCTTCCTCCTTGATACAAATCTGGTTGTAGCCTGCAGTTAGATCAATCTTGGAGAAGACAGAGGCACCTCCCAAGGCGTCAAAAAGAGTGTCAATTAATGGTAATGGGTAACAATTCATAATGGTGACTTTGTTTAAGGCGCGGTAGTCTGTGACCAGGCATAAGGTGCTGTCCTTTTTAGCCACAAAGAATACAGCGGCCCCAAAGGGAGACTATGAGGGGCAGATAAGTCCTTTTTCCAATGCCTCCTTGAGATAGGCGTGCAGGGTGTTGTCCTTGTTTGGGGTCAGCCTGTAAATAGGGCGTGCTTTGGGAACAGCCCCTTTGGGTTGAATGGAGTGTTGGATGTGTTTCTCAGGGGGTAGCCCAGGTAACGCCTCCTTAAAGATTTCTGGGTGACAGGCCACAATGTTACAATCTTGCAGTGTGGAGGTGTCCTGATGATCCTTGAAGTGTATAATTTCATACTTGCAGGAGTCCCAGTTGATTGCTTTCAGGTTTTCCTTCTTGTTCAAGGTCTCTGTGATGCGTACAAAGACGTGGTCCCGTAGGAGTTGGTCTACAGAGTCCAGGTAGATTTGGTGGTTGGCACCTTCACGCTTGATGGTCAACACTGAGGTTGCCCAGTCCACGTGAGGGTTGTTTTTCCATAACCAGTCCAGCCCCAGTACAATGTCAAACTTAGGGAAGTCAATGACGGGACCTTTGATGGTGGAGTGGAGGTTCTCAAGCATGACAGAGAAGGGGGCAGTTTCCTTTGTCACGGCAATGTGGTGTTCATCAGCCAGGACCACGTTTTTAATCCGCAAAGGATTAGTGGCCAGCTTGAATTTATCCACAAAGCTGCTGTTGACTAAGGTTTGGTCTGCGCCCAAGTCCAAGAGTGCTGAGCCTGTGTAACTGTGAAAGCAGAAAGAGTAAGACATCAATTTATTGGGATGTCTGGCAATGGTGTATAGTACCAGGTCTTCCAAGGGCACTTGGATCATTGGGCATTGGTCCACATCCTTGGGTTGGTATTCATTGTTGGGTGAGTCAGGAGTTGCGTGGGGAGAGCTTGGCTTGCTTAGTGCTCTCCCCAGGCTTTTCCCTCATCCTGGTTGCCTTGGGTGGCAGTGACGCAGAAATGGGTACAATTTGACTGGCCGTTATTCCCATTCCCATTCCCATTCAAACCCGTGGGTTTGTGGTTATTGTTGTTTCCGTTGCCCCCAGGGGGTGATCAAGAGGAGCGCCCACTTGAATGGGAGTCCTTGGGCCTTTCTTGTTTCCCAGTCTGCGCCTTGTGTAGAGCGTTGGATGTTTGCTCTGCTTTTTCTGCTTCACAGTACAGGCTTTGCAGGTTGGTAACTTGGTCCAGGTTCACATGTCTCATCACGTGGGACTTGAGAGCGTCGTAGTACATGAGGTGTGTTGCTGGGTATCAAAGGCCATGTCGGATGGGGCACAGAGGCAGAGTTCCTTGTAGGCGCAGATGAGTTCTTTAACGTGCCTGTCTGGGTCAGGTTCTTTATTTGGCGTATGATCATGAGTGCCATATCCTTAAGCACAAACCTTGCCAAGAAGTCCTGTTTGAAGGTGTCCCAGTTCTTGTCAGTGTGTTCTTTGTGCTACTTGTCACACCAGGTGCCAGCATCATGGGTCAGGCAAATGGAGATCTCTGCAATCCAAAATCACTGTGGGCATTCCATCTGAGCCAGCTTGCTTTGGGCGGACTGGATCCATGCAGCAGCGTTGTTGTTGTTGGCTCTTGCAAAGGGTTCCAAGGCGGCACTGCAAAAACTTTGTGCAACATAGGCAGGCATGGTGGTTTTTCAGCTGGTCATGGCACCAAGGAAGGTGCCTGAAAGAAACCTTGGGCAGACAGGGAGTTGAAGGCGGGAAGCAGGATCACCGTGTTTTGGTAGAGAACAAAACCATCAGGTATCTTGGTACCAGGGGTATACGGAGTCCAGTTGGGCGGGAGGCCAGACATAATTCTGTCAAGGATTTGTTGGCTGCGGCAGTGCGGGCAACAGGCGGAATTTTTCAAGATGCGGTAGGATGGAGAACCTACTTGTGCTACCAATGTTGTAACTGTGCTATTTTAGCAGAGTTACACGGGGAAAAATATTTAGAAGATAGATAATAATCTTTATTGCAAGATAGTGACTATATAGTTATTGTGAGTCAATGAATAGTGGGACATGAGTGGTGATCACACAGCTGGATGGAAGAGGGGGTGGCTTGATCCTGATAATGAGTCTAGCGCCAAATTGAGATATCCACTGTGAAGGGTCATCATCTGTTCATGTTGATAGATTTGGTAATTTGAGTTGACTTCCTAGTCTGGCTTTGGGTGACCAGGTAATTGGATTGCAGGTCACAAACCCGCTTGGTTGGAACCTTGTTGGCGGGTTGAGCCTACGGTTTCAACACCTGCAAGCCCACACCAACTGTAGCCCCCCTACCAAGAAGACCCCAACTGGTGCCTGTACTTCAACCAAAGGTGACACAGCCCATCCCCTTATGATGGCCATTATGGAACATGACCTGCAGATGCCTCTGGTCCAGGTACGTCTCCAACTGGGACTCCACAGCATCTTCACCAACAAAAGAACAGTGAATTTGAGGATGCACAGAGTTGTGGTTGCTGCTAGAATCTTGTCCAATCAAGTTCAGAATGGCCCCATTTTGGTGAATACCAACCCCTAAAATTCAACTATTATTAATTTTATCAAAGCAAGGGCAATGAGGGCCAGTAATGATGTCATTTTCTTGTTGTATGCCAAGATTTTGGCACATATCCAAGACTTTGGGAAAAAGCGCATCCAATCTGACGTCTACAAGCACAGCTCAATCCTGTATCAAATTTTTGGGGTTTTATTGGCAGTTTTACCATTGGGTGTCAATTATTACTCGGCAATATCAAACACTGCAGATGGGTATGCCTACCAGACAGAGCTCAAGGCCATGCTGGAGGAGTGGGCCACACAAAACGCCATGCACACAGTTGTACTGAGTGCAGAGATTGAGCAGCAGGAATGGGCAACTCAAGAAATCAGGGCTGTGGGGCATACTTGTTGGTCCTACCCCATCAAATACGCCAACATGCATCTTGCAGATGTATGTCTCTACAATTTTGGTTCTGCCCTCAGGCGCTTAAAGCCTGCCACCTCTAACAAACTATGCACCCAAATTGATAAGGGGTATGAGCTTTTCCCTTCTGCGTCTGTCCAGGGCTTATTTGTCAATTCATCTTCTATGCAAGTGATAGTGATAAGTCCAGAAAGGACCCCTGCCTCCCCCACACCAGTCCATCTGCGTTGTCAAGCCATTATATGTGACAGAAGAAGAATTTGAGCAATTGAAGCAATCAGTGCTTGCTGCCCCTTCCCAGTCAACAAACCCTGCCTCCCCAACTACCCATCAAGCCACCTGCCTTCCAACCCTGACTCTCAAACCACCACCCATTCCCTCCCCTACTTGTTTTTTGATGAGCAAAATAAAACTTTTCTTTGTGACAACTTATTAAAATTGATATTATTTCTTTTGATTTATAATTAATAACATATTTTTTTTACATTATTGACATTCCCATAATCAATAAAATGTATTAAATTTGATGTGGTAACATATGATTATTTGCATTAATATTTTTCATTAACAATAATAAATTAAGGACCACAAATGTATAAATTACATTAGTTATTGCAATTAGATGTCAACTCTTGATATTTTGATATTATGAGCATAAGACAATGTATTATGTATAACAAAAATCATTGTAAATGTGGCTTTTTTCATTGTAATTTATATAAAAGGACTATGTTTATATTAAAGAGCCATTAACACTTAGTACAAATATTGATACATAGTGCATTTTAAATCCTATATATTTACCTATTGGTAATAATTCTATAAACTTTTTAGTTGGATTTTGCAAGGTAATAATGTAATGTGTTAATAGAATACTGTTTATTGTCATTAATTGGCTGATTTTCTTTGCTGTGGCAATTGTGCATTTTCTGATATTTACGCGCTAGTATCCAATTGGTTGGTTTCACATCCAATTGGATACTAGCGCGTAAATATCAGAAAATGCACAATTGCCACAGCAAAGAAAATCAGCCAATTAATGACAATAAACAGTATTCTATTAACACATTACATTATTTTTACCTTGCAAAATCCAACTAAAAAGTTTATAGAATTATTAACAATAGGTAAATATACAGGCTGTAAAATGCACTATTTATCAATATTTTTACTAAGCATTAATGGCTCTCTAATATAAATCACAGTCAATTTATTTTGAATTATAATAAAAAAGCCACATTTACAATGCATTTTATTAATCAAAATGCATTGAGTTATGCTCATATTTCAAAATATCAGGAGTTCACGTCTAATTGCAATATTTTAATGCAATATGTCATGGCTGGGTGTAGTATCATACCAAGGCAACATGTGAGGAGTCCACCCTTCAGGATATTGCAACAACAAAACCCAATACAGGAAGGGCAAGGAGCAAGACAAATACAGCATACCTGCTGCAAGTGGACAGTAGGCACCAATGTGAGGTACTACAACCTCAGCAAGACTAAGAATGATCAGAATGACTATCCCATATCTGCTGTGGTCATAAGGAATAACCTCAGCAGAGGGTTGACGGATTGGAAGAGGAGTGGGAGGGATGTAGTTGCTGGTCTGTCCAGGGCTGGGCCCTGGCTGGTAGTCCATGGTAATAGGTTCTATGGTTTATACTAATGGAAGTGCTGGTGACTGAGCTGGTTGATAAGGGATCGTTCAAGGTGATAAAAGAATATGGGGAAGGAAGGCAAAGACTACTCTTTGGACCATATACTTTGTTAAACGTTGTCTGCGTCTGTCTTGATTGTAGGGAAGTGGGTTTTATGCCACTCATCTGGTCTTCCTTGGAAGCAACTACTGGCAGCTCCTTGGAGTGCTCTAGTAGCCCAATCTTTGGTCACAGGTACTTTGGGGATGAAGGTGGAATTCTTGAGAATAGGGGATATGGCCCCAAAAATCTTAGACTGGGTTGGTGGAGGTTAGTTCTCTAAGCTTTGGCCATTGGATTGGTTGATTGACTCATGGCTGGGGGGAGTTATGGGGTCTGGGTTTGGCTCATCTGGTTTCATCTTGAGATTGGTTGGATTGCTAGGAGCTAATTGGTGACTAATTATATCTGGCTTAATCATTAGAGGCAGGGAATGCTTGGCAGTTTGGACTTGCTTCTGGGAAGAGGGATTATCATTTGCTGATGGATACTCCCAACTGATTGGCTTTTCTTCTATTCCTGACCCAATGAAACAGCTTGAAGCTGAATCATTGTGAGGTTTTTAATGGCTTGGGAATCTTATCTGGCAGGATTTATTTGATTGGCAGAGGAAACTAAAACATCTTCCTGTATATGATGCTTTGTGACATCAGTGGGTGAAGTGGTATTAATTTTCAAACTGGAAGGTTGGATGGGGACAGGAGCCTTAATTTCAGGGGAACTGGTTGAAACTGGGACTAATTTACTTGCCAAGTTATTCAACACACCCAGTTAAAACCAGATCTGCTGAACAACCCAGCAAAAATCATTCATTGTTGGTTGGGAGCCACCCAGCTCATTTATTTTATAGGAGCTGGTGGCTCTGCTACCGTTGGGGGCTGCTAGTCTCCCTGGGCCAGTTTGTGAACTGGCCCTGGTCATATCATTGGCTTTTGTTTACAAAAGCTGATTAAAACCAATCTCTCTTTTGAAAACGGTTTACACCTGCCCTGGTGGTTTGTGGGAGGTTTGAGTCCCCCAGCAGGTTTGCGCGTTGCCCACGTTTACGCTTTTTAGCAAAGGTCGCGGGTTTGACTCCCAAGCTTGAATTTTTATAATTTGCGGCCCTTACAAATATTTACGTTTATTGTCTTTAATTTATTAATGATGATGAAAAATATGTATGCATTGAAGATAGTACTATAAAAACCAGTTTTTTGATGGAAATCAAACAAAATGTCAACTATCTATAACTTGATAAACAAATTAGAAGTACACCTGTAAAAAAGTTGTTAAAATAGAAAAAAGTATCAGAGAAATAGTGACAGGAAAGCTGGGTAACAAGGGCTAGTCACTAATCCAGTCAAAAGAAGATGCTATGCTTAAACTAGGAAATATTATAGACAAAAAGAATAAAGAAGCATGACTAAATCTCCAGGGAACAATTCTATCAAGTCTGAAGTTCAACAATGTAGCCTAAAATTTGTGGGAGTTCTGGCAGGGGGCCAAAGAAAATAATAAGAAGATCAAACTAATCAAAGGAAATGAAGTTCCAAAGGAAATTAAAACCAATGAAGAGGAAGATAATCAAATGGAAACAGACAAAAACAAAACACAGTCAAGAAGCAGGAGCGCCTCAAAAAACAAAGAAAATTCAACTAATGAAAATCAAGAGGAAACACAAGTAACACAGAAAATAAGAAAAATTAAGCCAAGGAAAATTAATGAAGAGCAGCCAACACTCATGAAGTTTGCTGAAGTGGCACCTGTGGCTGAGGGGGCCGCAAGGAAAGCAATTAGTAAGTCTTTTTATGTTTTACTTTTATTTATTTTAGTCATCACCAGGAATGGGGATGAGGTTGCGGAAGTGGCAGCTTATACGCCAAGTTGGTTTTACAGGGGTACCAGTTGCTGGTGGCCCCTGTAAAACAAATAAATAAAAGCCAAATAAATAAAAGCCAAATAAATAAAATAATTCAACAGAATATATTTAATTTTTCAAGTAGTGAAGCTAAAAATAGGGAATATTTACCACCCACGGGGTGCTTGCCATGGTTGAGGGAAGCATATGAAATAGGATCAAGTATCAACTTCAAAGAAATGAATGAAATTTGTGGGGATATCAAAATAAACTTTGATGAATATATATATGAGCATTCAAAGATTCCCCTTCACAAACATCAACAAATATGAAAAGAACTTAATAAAAACTGACTTTCAAATTGGAACTGAATATTTGAAAACTGCAATTTTTAATGAAGTATTTAAGGCACTGTCAAATAAAGTTGGGGATGCAGTCCTTGTGAAAACTTTAAACCTTTATTTTTTTTGTTTGCCGAGGTCTGGGGGCTGATTCAAGTTGGGCGCCCCCCAGAACCCTCTTCAAGTTCAACCAAACATCATATATCAATAGATTAGCTCAAACATTCAAAAAATTATGCATGTTTTTGGAAAAGTATACCTCACAAAGAATTCACGTTGCGGTATACCTGAGAAGCCTCCTTCACTGCATATTAAAAACCAACGTCAAAAAGTTGGAGGATGTACCTATTCAAATGGATATTTGCCATGTAGCCCTCAACCACCAGAAGACACTGAGGGGATATAGGACAGTCAAGCACGTCCTGTATGACTCCTTTGCATTGGCAACGTTATATGGGTACTACATGCCCCCTGAAAAAAACTATTGACTAATTAATTCACCTGCCTTCCTTTTATCAAATGATCAACAACCACCGGGGTACAGGGGGCCACCCCTCTAGCAATTGCATCCAGGGTTGTCCACCACGTACAGAAGAGTACATGGATCCAACTAGACATTTAGCCAAAAATTTAATTTTGGGGTATAATTTCCCGGAATAATCACATTCTCTTTGCAATTAAAATCCCCCAATACTGTAAATTCAGAACCTGAACGTAAAAATGCAGGATTGTCAAATCCTTGGTTCAAATTTTGAATCACTTTTGCAGGATAGCCTTTTTTAATTAAATTGATTTTTTTGAGTATTTATTTGAATTTTTAAAAATGCGGGAACCCGTAGACACTTTGCAAAGTTCAAGTTGAACTGCATATTTCCAATGAACAAAATGAATTAACTGGAATCAGTTTTGAAGCGTTCAAATCCATCAATCATTTTCATTAAGTTTACTATGTTTTTTGAAATTGCAGGATTGTCAAATCCAAGAACCAAATTTCTTATCACTTTTGAATGCCACTAGTAAACTCAAATATTAATTGCAGGAACTGGAATCAAAATTGAATGTACAGTAAGTAACTAGGACAAATCAACCCAAATCAAGAAGCTCCACTCTGGATAAAATCAAATGAAAAATCCAATCTAAACACCCATGTTTAGACATGAAATTAAGTGAAATGAAAAAGTATCTAAACTGGAAATGATGCAATATTCTGCACTTTAAATCACTAAAATAGCAATCATAAAACCATATAATCATTTATGAGCTACTCTCCTTCTTCCTTAAATTTTTTAAAAGTTTTTTGGCCCCTGGCTACACTGGGGGCCATAAAACTTTTAAAAATTTCAAGGAAGAAGGAGAGGGGGGAAAGATAAACCATTAGTTTACTAACTATGTATTCATGTATTGCTACTAAGGATACTTGATTACAGTAGATTTCAGAAGACACTAATAATATATAATTCTACTTTATTATTAGCATCTTCTGAAATCTACTGTAATCAAGCATCTAAATTTTAGCCGTCCTAAAATGGAATAGGGTGATTTTTGAGAATGCCTATGATTCCTAAAAGAATTAGCACAAATCCACTCTATATCCTTTAGCATCCTTTTTGAGACACCAATAAATTATATTTATTTCAAATTCCTCACAATAATGATTTGAAATTTGGTTCTTGGATTTGACAATCCTGCAATTTCAGATTTGTTAATTTTTACATGATGTCCATAATTTGATTGATATACAGGAAATCTCAAATCATACATTAGAATCCCACATTTCTGATTCATGTATCCCGCATTTGTTTGCTGACTTTTGTCTTTTGTTAGTTGAGTTATCTGCTCAAGAGATTCAAAATTTGCCAATTTAAATAAACCAAAAAAATCAAAATAAATGGTTGATTTTATTAAATATTTTATTTTTCACTCAGCTGAGTTGCCTGCAAAAGTGATTTGAAATTTGGACCAAGGATTTGACAATCCTGCATTTTTACGTTCAGGTTCTGAATTTACAGTAAATATTTTCCCCTTGCAAATTAATTTTTTTTATAACTTTTTTATATTTTTATACTAAATTTTTAAGATTGAACTATGTAATATTAAAATTTTACTATAAAAATTTCAATATTACATATTTCAATATTAAAATTTTAGTATCTAAAAGTTAATATTAAAATTTTAATAATATATATTGTAAGGAATTTATAATGACTTTGTTCTACCTTGGATACCTTGGCAGCCTGCCAAGCCATCTATTGGAGAAGCTTTCAATATCACTAGCAGGATTAATTGATCTGAGAAGCCTATGTGAAGTAGATTTGGATCACTTATTACAAGAAAAACCGGGAATACAATAGACCCCAATTATGACTGGCTCCCAATTGGCTAGAGTTATTCTGGAATACTCTAGCAAACTGCCAGGTTAGATATTATGGGTCTCTCTGAGGATCAAAAGGAACATGTCCAATTTGCACTAGCAACCTGCCAGTGCCATTGCAAATCAATGCAAGAAAGGTCTCCTAGAAACAAAGTGTCATGCACTAAAAATAGAGTCATAAATTAGCGCCGCCACCGCTGGCATGCTAATAGATTATGTATCACTCTATTGCAATTAGTACCCAGCGCAGGATACTATGATATGGAATCCCATACCATTGCATGGATGCCTAACTCTGGGGGATGATGCTGGCGGTCTGGGGGTTAAAGACTACCAAGCAAGAGTTAGATGCACCAGATGATCAGATCCTGGCAAGAGAGCGCTAGCTCTATAAAAGCCCTTCCATTGGACTAATGGAATGCAGACAATAATACCAAGATACTACTGTAGAACCTTTTCACAGTAGAAGAAGATATTTGATTTTGAAGACCATTGTCAGTAATTGAAGAACTAGCAAGCCGCCTGTTTAGAAAGCCGCTTGGAAGTTGCCTCCCTTGGACATTGCTAGTTGTTGCCTTGCCAAGGAAATACCAGACGCCGCAAGTAATACTTGTCACCATAAAAACATCTATCAAAACAATGACCAAGATATCCCAATTACTCAATAAAGCAAATTATAATCAGACCGCCAGGTCTGAGAGAAGAACAAAAAGATCTGACAGTGGTGCTCACTTATAAAATGAGTTACCTGCACTGTCTGTTATTGGTAAGTATTTGCCCCACCACCCCAGCTTTGTTGATAAGTATGGGGGGCTACATGGAAACCAGCAATGCAGAAAAGGATGCATCCCTCTGCTTGGAGATTGCTTCCTACCAGGTATCAGAAGTGCCAGTGGATAAAATCAACCTTGACGTCACTGGTTAAATGGTACAACAAAAACCAAGGAATTACACCATTGAGGACGTGTGGTCACTTATAAATGCCTTGATGCAAGGCTATAAGTTCACTGGTGATAAACAGCAGGATAGTGATTACACCCTGTTTACAACTGCAAGATCCTCTGAGCACTTGTGGTTGACCTTCAGAAGCTATCAAGAGGCCAGTAGCACGCAGCTTGGCCTACTTCTGAAAATAGAAGGAGTTGACAGAATAACCAATGTTCTGTCATACTTTGTGCACCTCGCCATCAAGCATTTACAGCACTTGGTGGCCCACCAAAACCTTGACCTTGAGGAGATGGGCCGGTTCAGGATTGAAATTCAGCACACCCACACCACCCTAGTGCATCAGTTAAACTCCAGCTTCCACACAGTAAAACAGGCTGTGTGTAGTATTAACAAAGCTGTATCTTCTGCACATTATTGTTTAGATGAGATAGTTTCCCAATTCAACAACCAGGTGGTACAAGTGGTGGCAGGGATCCTCAACTCCCATGGTCTGACTCCTCAATGGGTGTCAGACGTAACCTGCCACAGCGTTAACCTGGTCAAAAAGGTACGCTTCCTGGCCCGCCAGTCTACTGTGGATAAGATAGCAGATTGACAGGATAAGCTTCACAGCATGGTCTCAGAAAATAGCGCTTGCCACAAGGAGCGCCAGAACAAGATCATTGCCTGGGTAAACAAACTGGTTGAGAAAGTGAACAAAATGAAGGGGAAGCCAACTTCTTTAGATGGCTCCTCCATCTTGGATCAGACTCAAGACCAGCACACCTGCTGCCTTAACCACAAAGTGTATACCAACAACAAGCATGACTTATGGGAAATAATAGAGACCGTCTGTGTGCTGACAAACCAGCTTTACCAGGACCTGGAAGACAACCACACCCAGGTTGCTGCCCTTGAACACAAGCTGGACGCCTACAGCAAACGTTTAGATTTGCTAGCTTCAACTACTCTGCTTATAGAAGGAAACCATAGAAGTCTCTTGGAGCAAGTGCAATCTAATGAGGTTGCCAGAAAGGACTTTGAGGCTAATATATCAGCAAGACTCAGTAGATTGGAACAGGCAATGTTATCCAATAAAAGCTTGTCTGAAGAGGATAAGCGGAGCCCTGTCCCAATCTCTCCCCTGAGCAACAGAAGGTGTTGTCCCCTGAATTTTTTGACTTTACCTCTGACCATGGTACAGATGGTAGCAGAGGAACCCGTCACATTCTCATAGGAGTTGCTGCCCTGCCACCACTCACTCCACTGACTGGTCTTTGCCCTGTTGAACCAGTAGTGGAAACTTGTGAGGAAACAACCATCCCTGATCACAAGTTCAAGCCTCTGAACTTGCCAACATTTGACCAAAAGGGTAACATAAAAACCTTTATTTTCCTCTTTGAAATGTTGATGCATGGAGCTTCAGACCACATGAAGGCAACAGCTCTGATCAACGCTTTAAACCCCACCAGTGTGGACGTAATCATGCCTTGAATTCTGGCAGAGGAATGGTCTTATGATGATGCAAAATTGCAGTGATCAAGGAATTTGGCAGTGAAACTAAACTGCAAGCAAGGGAGGCCAAATTCAGTAATATTGCTTTCAAGAAATATGAAAGTGTAAAAGATTTTGCTGACTGCTTCTATCACAAAGCACAGGTACTCTTGGGGGCAGGAGTACTTACTGACTTGGACTGCCACATCACAATGAGAAGAGCTCTTTAGCTGTATAGAGAGCTCTCCAATGTGATGTTCCCGGTACTTGACCAGGACAACAACACCCAGAAGATTAGCAGTTATCTGGGTTGGCTTGGGGCCCAATTTGACGCCCCCAACAAAGAAATGGCCAATTGCAATGGGTCAGAGAATTGAGGAAGAAACCAGGATTGCAACAGATCTGCCAAGCCACCAAAAGGAAAAAAGGAAGCTACTGCAAGAACCCCTGGAGAGGTGAAGCCCTATAATTCCAACATTACCTGTCAGAAGTGCAACAAAAGGGGCACTGGGCAAGTCAATGTTGGTCTAAAGGCAAACCTCCTGGGGTCAATGTAGTAGTAGATACCAAGGAGAAGAGTCAGGGAAAAGCAAAGGTGGGCCAGTAATGTATTATACTGCACCTACCATTAACTTGACTATTCCAAAAGAACCCAACAGAGATAAGCCAGAGGAGCCCGCCAAGATTGCCACCAAGACCACCCAGACCGCCAAGGAACCCGCTGAGCCCGCCAAAAATGCCACCCAGATGATAGGATCTCCTGGATACTTGGCCCCTAGTCAAGACTTTGAGGAAGATCCTGTCTACTGATTGGTAGCCAATGATCTGTACGCCATCCCTGCCCACAGAAGAGGAAGACCCTGTAAGACTACTGCCAACAAAGTAGAGATAGTCTCCAAACCCTATGCCACACAAGTACAGGAAACTTGCTTGAATGAGAGTCCAAATATCTCCAGCAACGTTCCTAACCTTAAAGGCGTTCAACTGGCAATGCTGATTGAAACTATCAAGAACAACTTTCCCAAAATAGGGCATAGTCTCAGGCAATACTTCAACACCCCGGCCCCTCTTGGTATTCACCTATTAAATCTACATTCTGAAACTTACTCTGAGTGTACATACGCTGACATTTCCTTTAATAAGGTGAAATTAAGAGCTATAATTGACAGTGGAGCACCCATTAATATAGTTTCAACCTGCCTGGTCCAAAAACTAGGGCTGGCTCCCAATATTGCGCACAGTAGAGTCTATGGCACTGCCGGCTTGCACACCACAACTTCCAAAGGAGCATATAGTGCTATTCCAATGCAATTTGGATCTATAGCTATTTTGTCTCCCGCTGTTGTCCTACCTAGTCAAAACTACAATGTTTTAATTGGCACTGACTTCATGCAAAAATATGGTGTGAAGATTGATATGGAAAATGTCACCTTCACCATATTGAAGCAGACCATCCCGCTATACTACACTAAAGACGCCGCCTGTGTCAAAGAAAAACTGATAATTATTTTGGCATACAAGGACAGGATTGTAGCGGTACCATATGAGAAGAAGGGAAGAAAGAGCAAGAAATTGCCAACCCAGATAGAAGAGCATAAAGGTATTCCACTGCGCTCTCTGGTAACCTTCACTCTCAAGTCTGATACACAGCACATCATACTAACAGGACTGACCCTGGAAATCCCTGAAGGCTTATATGGCAAAATACATCAGCCCTGGGGGAGATCAAGGTTTAAACCCTGCACAGCGCCTGGTATAATTATACCAGGACATAGTGAAGTGCACATCCTACTTGCCAATCTGAAGGCCACAACATCCATGTGAAGAAACATCAGATAGTAGGATTTGTGCATCTTCTGCCAATTGAGGAATTGACCGGCTTCAAATGTATTGGGGACCTATCAGAAATAGAGCTACCTGACTAAGTCAAAGCAAGTGCCTATGTGACTACCCCACTGGCTGTCTTGTCTTCTTTAAATCAAGAGAAGCAGGAAAGAGCAAGTGCCCTGTTTGAGAAGTACAGGTGCATCTTTGCTGAGGATGACTTCAACTTGGGATGTGCAGCAGACGTCACCCATCACATTGACACTGGTGACAACAAACCAATTTGACTCCACCCAATTTGATAATCAAAGGCCAGCAAGGAGACTGCCAATGAGGAAATATAACAGCTCCTGGATAGAGGAATGTTGATATCATCAAAAAGTCCCTGGGCGTTGCCCGTTCTTATAGTAAAAAGAAGGATGGAAGTAACCAAGTAGTCATAGACTACTGACGCCTAAACCTAATCACAAAGAAGGACTCCTACCAGCTGCCAAGAATTGACGACACCTTAGACTGCCTGGGAGGTGCAAAGTTCTTCTCTGCCATAGATCTGATTTCTGGGTATTGGCAGATTGAACTCCCTCTAGAAGAACAAGAGAAGTGTGCCATTATCACTTCTCAAGGCCTCTTCCAACCAACACAAATTCCCCAAGGATTTGTAACACCCCGGCCACATTCCAGCAAGCTATGTATACCATCCTGGGAGATCTCAAGTTTTCCTGCGTCCTTGTGTATCTGGATGATATTAACGTCTTCTCTAGAGCGTTCACAGATCATGTGGAGCACTTGGAATCTGTCTTTAAGCAACTCGCAGACGCCAACTTGAAGATAAAACCTAGGGAGTGCTAGTTCTTTAAAGACCAGCTCAAATACTTAGGTTTTTTATTGACACCAAAGGACTACAGACAAAACCCGCCAAGATCAAGGCCATCACCAAGATGAAGACTCCCAAGAGCAAAAGAGATATCCAGGTGTTCCTAGGCATAGTAGGATATTATTGCAGGTTTATTCCAATTTTTTGCAAACAGGTGAACCTCTCTTTCATCTTCTTAAAAATAGAGTACATTTTACATGGACCTCTGCCTGCCAGTCTGCTTTTGACTCACTACAAACCAGCCTGTCTGGTAGTCTAGTGCTTATGTATCCCAACTTTACCAAGCCTTTTGTTGTACATACCAACACTCCCCAAGAGTGCTTGGAGCAGTATTATCCCATAATGATGATGCTGGAGAAGAATATCTTGTTGCCTATGCTAGTTTCTCCTTGAATATTCATGAGCAAAATTACACGGTGACAGAATGTGAATTTTTGGCAGTAATATATGCCTACAAACAGTTCTGGGTGTATCTCCATGGAGTCCACTTCACTGTGAGTACAGACCACATCAGTCTAAGTTGGCTTCAGAATCTATGAGAACCAGAAGACCTCTTAGCACAATGGGCTCTAAAACTGCAGGCATTTGACTATAAGATAGTACACTGGTCAGGAGCAAAGCATCAGAACGCTGACTGTCTTTCCAGACTTACAACTGTTAATATTGTATCATCACAGGCCAATATACTGTATGATAAGATGTTAACTGGCCAGTTTGAAGACAAGCCTGATGAGATCCAGGCCATTCTCTGGGAACTGATGAAGGACTGCAGAGTAAAAGATGGTAAACTATACAAATATTATCAAGGGAATAAGTATATTTTCCCCTGCCCCTCTGAAAGATTGTCCCTAATTATGGCTGCCCATAAGGCTGTAGGCCATGGCAGCCTCCAAAAACTGTATGTCAATTACAGCTTCACTACTATTGGGAATATCTGCTGTTTGACACTAAGAAAACCCTGACTTGCTGCGCAGAGTGCCAACACAAAAAGCCATTTGTACCCAAGCATCAATACAAGGCTGTCAAGCCCAAATTTGCTTGGCACACCGTCAGCATTGACGTGGTTGGCCCCCTTCCAATGTGCGTTGGTCAGCTAAGATATATATATGTGGCCATAGATCACCTCACCAAATGGGTAGAGGTGAAAGCTCTTCAGCATGTCAGCGCAGAAGCCACTGCAAGGTTCATCTCAGAGCAAATTATTCACCGCCATGGCTGCCCACAATTCATTCTCACGGACAATGGCACTAATTTCACAGCCAATGTTATCCCAAAGCTTAATGAGCTCATGGGCATGAGGGGAGTGCTCTCTACTCTGTACCATCCAGAAACAAATGTGATGGTTGAGAGAGCAAATGGCACCTTGGTGAACATCCTTTGCAAACTAGCAGATAGGCGTACTTCTGAGTGGTATCTTTTCCTGATAGCAGTTGTGTTTGTGTAAAAAATCTATACATAGCACAGCTAAGTTTTTGCCCTTCCAGCTCATGTATGGTTGACACCTGGTCATCCCGCAAATATTGTTCTCCGCCATAGGAAATCCTGGGTAGATCACATACAACAAATACATGATGAGATTGGCAGATACATTGATTAAGCTTCAAGCAGAAGCTTTTACAGAGACTACGCTGGCCAGAACAAAAGAACACCAGCAAGATGATGCCAACTGCTGAGCTCTGCCAGAATTCAAGGTTGGCACTCAAGTTTCTTATCACAATAAAGTAATAGGAAGAGCACACAAACTTGACACCATCTGGAAAGGCCCATTTGAAGTCATTGAGCAAACAGGTCAAGACACCTATACCATCAAGGACATTTCAGATGGGCAACTCATTAATAGAGTCCACGCAAGGTTCCTAAAACCTTTCCACACTTTGCCAAATAATGGCATCTAAGTAGCTTCCTATATTTCTAAGATGAATACAAATAAAGATTTTTAAATTTTATTTTTATTGGGAAATAAGTGAAAAAGAACAAGGCTAGAAGTAGCCCTCCTGGTAGTTGTCATTGTCAACCTCTTTATCCTTGTCCTCTGTCTTCTCCTTGTCCTCATCAGAGTCCTTGTCTTGGATGGCTGGGCTGGCGCGTCAAGGCCCAGGTGTCACCACTGACATGTCAAGCTCTTGGTCCCCAGCTAGAAGCGCCACATCACAGGGTAATGGTTCAAAGGGAAAGCGCCAGCTTTCTACAAACAGGAAGACAGCCACATACAACCACAACTTCTTGTGGACAGGAAAAAAGTGCAAGAAGTTAAACAGAGGCAGGGTAATGGACTCAAAGTCCCAGTCAGCCCTCCAGAGACCACCCTTGAGGGAATGGTCACATCCCAGAATAAGGCAATCCATGATGAAATCATCAATGGAAAGATACTCATCTGGGAGTATTGCTTTAATATTACCAATGACATTGCAAAGCTTCTCCCAGTGTGCAGCATCCTGGAAAAGCTACCCTGGGGAAGACAAAGGTTGGGTGTAAGCATTACTTCCCAAATAATACCATTGCCTGCATAGCAGCTTTTTAATTGCCATTGTGGAAGGCATCCCAGCACTGGCAGACCACCTTTCCAAGATAACTGTCCCGTTGGTTGCGGTTGCCAACCTGGAGTCTCTGGTATAGAGACAGGAATAAGGGGAGATGCTGGAACCAGGATTGGACAATCTGGTTGGCAATTTGGATAACAAACCCTTAGTCCAACCCATCCACAAGTTTGCTATTGCAAGAGACATCAACAAGATCCAGAAGGTTGTGGCTCAGGCGCTCTGCCAACACCTTGTTGTAAACAGAGAAGAATCCAAAGCTTGAAGACGTTATATGTGCTTTTAGGTGTTATCAGGGCCTCTGCTGAAGGACTACAAAGAGAAATTGGCAACATAATTTGTAACTGGAAAAGAGGACAGCACAATTGAAGTCAGGCATGTCAATTTGATACTGAATGGTTGGCAGGTTGCCAACTGGAGCCTGCAAGGCCAAAGATCCCTGAACCAAAGCCCGGGTATCAAGGGGCTGCTCCTCCAAATTAGCTAAGGGGATCTCCGCGCACCTCTGGGTTGGAATTTCCTGAGCTGACTGGTTGGGCGGGGACTTGAGTGCTTGGCAAGCCTGCTTATGAGAAGGCTCCTCATGACCCATACCAGTAAAAATTGTACTGGTATCCTTGTCCCAAAGCCCACAAATATGTGCCTTCTTGGCCTCATAGGACATGGCCTGGAACAAGACCCCAATCAGAGACCAACATAGCGGCAATGATACTATGTGCATCAGTCACCCAGGAGGTATTGCTTGCATTCAAAGGTTGTGAAATGTTGATTATTGATTCTTATCTTGACGGTATAACTAGGTCAAGTTGGGGGAAATGCCAGGAATTTATACTGACTTTGTTCTACCTTGGATGCCTTGGTGGCCTGCCAAGCCATCTATTAGAGAAGCTTCCAATATCACTAGCAGGCTTAATTGATCGAGAAGCCTACATGAAGTAGATTTGGATCAATTATTACAATAACAACTGGGAATACAATATACCCCAATTATGACTGGCTCCCAATTGGTTAGAGTTATTCTGGAATACTCTAGCAAACTGCCAGGTTAGATATTATGGGTTTCTCTGAGGATCAAAAAGAACATGTCCAATTTGCACTAGCAACCTGCCAGTGCCATTGCAAATCAATGCAAGAAAGGTCGCCTAGAAACGAAGTGTCATGCACTAAAAATAGAGTCATAAATTAGCGCCGCCACCGCTGGCATGCTAATAGATTATGTATCACTCTATTGCAATTAGTACCCAGCGCAGGATACTATGATATGGAATCCCATACCATTGCATGGATGCCTAACTCTGGGGGATGATGCTGGCGGTCTGGGGGTTAAAGACTACCAAGCAAGAGTTAGATGCACCAGATGATCAGATCCTGGCAAGAGAGCGCTAGCTCTATAAAAGCCCTTCCATTGGACTAATGGAAGGCAGAAAATAATACCAAGATCCTACTGTAGAACCTTTTCACAGTAAAAGAAGATATCCAAGTTCAAAGACTATTATCAGTACTCAAAGAACTAGCAAGCTGCCTGTTTAGAAAGCTGCTTGTAAGTTGCCTCCCTTGGACATTGCTAGCCGTCACCTTGCCAAGGAAATACCAGACGCCAAAAGTAACACTTGTTGCCGTACAAGCATCTATCAACACAACAACCAAAATATCCCAATTACTCAACAAAACAAATCATAATCAGACCACCAGGTCTGAGAGAAGAACAGAAAGCTCTGACACATTATAATACTAAAAAGTTTAATATCAAAATTTTTAATTTTTAAATTATAATAGTAATATATAATTAGGTTGATAATAATAAAGGGTCAGTTTAATAAAGTGAACATGTGTAATAATAAAACATGATTTATAAATTTGTTTATTTACTAGCGCGTCAAGTGCAGGTTCATTTATTACATAAACATACAATGAGAATTGAATTTATCTGCATCATGCGGCCTGCTCCATTTATATTATAAACAAATGATTGTTTAGAACTTAAATTACTTTTCCCTTGTAATATAAATTTGATAAACATATTTGATATACTTGAACTGCGTCCTAAGTACTAATTAGTAAGAAATATATAAAAATCATTGGTTTCTATGTTGTGTGAAAATAGTGACATTGAAATAACAAGGATCAGATGATGACCTGCAAGGTCCAATTTGTGGCTTAGAGTTGCCAAAGTACCATCAAGGATTCACAATTATTTAAATAAAATAATTTATTTCTATCTTTTTTTTAATTTATTTATTTGTTAGTGCAAAAGCCAATAATAATATTCAGTGCATTATAATAAAAATATATCCATCTTACCCAGTATAATTAATTTTATTTACCTTTTCCATGTATTCTTATATGTCTATAATACAATCAAACATCACATTATTATACATAAATAATAATTTTTGAGTCCTAATAAAAACAAACTAAATAAAAATAAAAACAAATAAAACCCAGAGCGCCCATTTATCTGATTAGCTTGGAGGCCAGGGCTTTAGGGAGGAAGGATTCCAAGTGCTCATAGAAAGCCGCCACCACATTAGGTGGCATTGCAAATTAGCTGACCTCAAGAATATTGAATAGGTCCTTGGTGTCCTAAGTGAGGCCTTGTTTCATCTTATTCTTGATCCAACCAAACAACTCCTCAATTGGGTTCAGAAATGGAGAATAGGGAGGAAGGAAGAGAAGTCTCAATGGGCAGTCTGCAAGGCGGTGGCTGGCAGAATGGCTGTTTTTGTCAATGGGGAGGGACTCGGACACAACCAGATCCACTTTGTGGAGCCCAATATTATCAAGCACAACAATGTTGGTTGTGCTGCTGTAATTTATCCAAAGGTACTCCTTGATGGCTTGGAGAAAATTGAGAAAGGTCCTGCTATTATGGGAACCCTTGATTATCTGATATTGATCCAACCTGTGAGGACCAAGAAGCGCAACCATTGAATAGGTCTGGGAACAAACAGCTGCACAATGGGCTACGCCGTCCTTGGACCCCTTCTTGACCCACCCATGTCTAGACCTGAGTGAGGAGGAAAACAACAATTTGTTGATATAGAAGAGCTAGACATTCCCAGTCTCCTTTAGTGCCATATATGTCTTGGCATAAATGCTTAAATTCTTGATTGTCTTTTCACTGTTCCTATTATACAGCAAAACTCCCAGTACTTTTTAGGAGAAGCCCAAATCAACCATAGTTTTGTAGACAAAGGTTTTGGAAACAGAAAGCCCAAACTCTGTTGCAAGCATTGATTGGACAGCAAGTGTGTCCAGGTGGCAATCCTTGGCTACCCACTGCTTGATTGCGTCAATGTGAATAGGCTGAAGGAGTTTGGGCTGTCTTTTTGTCTTGATGGATTCAGCAATTTTCCCAGTATTGCCATACTTTTTTGTTGATGTTGGCAATGTATCTGGCTGTGACACCAAATTGGGACGCAATATCCCAAACTACCATTCCCCCATTCAAGCAGTTGAGGAGAGCTTCATGCCCATTATCCGTCAACCAACGCCGGCCCTTGGCAGGTACCGCAGCATCCTGGCTAACAGGCTTGACACAGGGGATGGAGACCTTTGTGTAGAAGGTGGGATCACACTTGCTTGCAGTGGCGCTGTCAATGGTTGAATACACAAAGGCGCAGATGGCTCAAAAGTTGTGGCCAATGACTTATAGGAGGTATCAAAAACGCGGGGGCAGGAAGTAGGAACTCTTGGGTCAAGAGTGCGGGGCCAGGTGACAACTGGGTATACAGTGGAGGTGTAAGTAACCTCAGTGTTCCCGGTGACCCTGGTGTAGGAGACTTTTGTGGCAGGCCTTGAGAGTGGCTTCTGTCTGGGATTCAGGCTGGTTGATTGGGCTTGGGATGCGAGAGGTGGTTGGCTGGCGCTGACACCTTGGGAGGCCTGTGTATTGACATGACTCCCCTCAAGTTGGGTTCTGGGTCTGTTCTTGGACCCTCTGGGACACTCTTGTGGACAGGCTGCCCTGCAGGCTGGTGCAGGAGCTAGTTGGGAATGCAATTGATGGTCCATAAAAATAAAATAAAATAAAATATATTTTAGATTAAATATGTATTTATTTGGTTTTTTTGGTTTAGTTGTGAGTAGTTATTTTCTCTTGAGTTAGCCTTGAATAGTAAAAGAATTTCTATATCTGTGATTTGAAGTGAATAATATTGTATACTTTCCAGGTTTGGATGATTTTAAAGTATAATCATTTTTTATGTCTAAACATGATTGTTGAGATTCAATTTTTCATTTGATTTTATCCAGAGTGGAGCTTCTTTATTTGGGTTGGTGTTTCCTAGTGTGCTTTCTGTATATTAAATTTGGATTCCAGTTCCTGCAATTAATATCTGAGTTTACTAGTGCATTTCAAAAGTGATTTGAAATTTGGTTCTTGTGTTTGACAATCCCGCAATTTCAAAAAATATAGTAAACTTAATGAAAATGGTTGATGGATTTGAACGCTTCAAATTTGATTCCAGTTAAATCATTTTTTCCATTGGAAATATGCAGTTTGACTTGAACTTTTCAAAGTGTCTACAGGTTCCCGCATTTTTAAAAATTCAAATAAAAAACAAAGAATTCAATTTAATTAAAAAAAGGCCATCCTGCAAAAGTGATTCAAAATTTGGACCAAGGATTTGACAATCCCGCATTTTACGTTCAGGTTCTGAATTTACAGTAAGAACTTATAAGAGAGTAAAAGTTTTTCTTTTCAATTCCTTAAGTATTTAATATTTATTAAAATAGCTTTATACAACTATTTAATAAAATTATATTTTTATACTGTATGCTAGAGATAATATGTAAAAAAAAATCCAAACATAAAAAAGAATGTGTCAAATTCTTGCTCTATTTAATTAAATTTTATAAAGGTTAAATTTATTTAAACTAAATGGAAAATGATTTTTTTCATTGTATCTATAAAAATAAGATGCAACTTTAATTATACAAGTCAATATTTATATGTGATTAAAAAATAACATTTTTATTTTGATAGATTTAAGATATATAAAGTTCAGTTTTATAAGAACAGTTAAAAGTTATAGTAAAACCAATTTTATTTAAAGCAAAAGGTTTTTGAGTTGGTTACTAGAAGTAAGCTAAATAATAATTTATACTTTAAATTTAGATTACTGATTAAAATATCATACTTTAAGAGTTAATTAGCATATTTTATTTCAAATAATAATTTTATAAGCTTACATTCAAAGCCACTTCAAGATACTAAATTGGTTGTTGATCAACTTGAGTTATTGCTGGTATGTTCAAAACTACCAATAGATGTTAGCCTTGCCAATGTACTCTACCTAATCCTATGCAAGAGCACTACAGACTACAATAGAGTAGAACTTTGAAGATAATTATGTTTATTGATACTGGAGTACAATCTAGCCAACAGCTGCAATCTATCCAGGTGTAACTAAGAACTTGTTGTCATCCTTTCAGGTGTCTGTATCACTACATACTGCAACAATCCTAATTCTTGTTCTTTCAGACAGTTCTCAGTGGCTACCTTTGCAATAGGTCTATCTTTGCTGGCTGCGCCTATCCTGATTAGCTGTCCTTGGCACGTGATATGCTATTGGCCTTAGCAGGCGTCCATGGCACTTCAGCTACAGCCTACACTCTTCTTGAGCTAGCCTAATGTCATTTATTGATTGGCTGTATCTTACACGCCTATTATTGCACTGGGAAACTACACCGTATTTAGTTGATGCTTAGAAATTGTCCCTGTTCAGCCCTCCTACATTAGAAGTGTGACCGTACTACAGTCACTGCTGAGCGTTTAGCCAAATAAATGCTCTAAAATATAAAGATGTTCTGTTTTTGCTGTTTATTACATATAGATAGGTTTGTTTGGAATTCTTGAGGGAAAGGTTCCTAGAAACTGGATATCTATGTTTAATAAAAGAACAGAATATGGATGTTTAGTTAGGTTAGGCTAACTAAAAGAATAGAGGCAAGATTGGCCAAATCAATCTTGGAGACTAGGTGTCTCAAAATGGGTTAGTTAATCAAGAATATTAATTAATAAATACAGGATATAATTAATGAGGATTTAATTATATTAAAATGATATTGACTTTGTCAAGAAGTTTGGTTAAGGTTAACCATGGGAAACCCCCGGAATTAGGGTTAAAAGCGCCGCATTGGTGAATTTATTGGGTTAGAGGAGCCGCCGCGCCGCCTAATGAATTTGAGAGGCGCCGCTATCAAATTTTCTCAGGCGCTGGGGCGCCACCTGGGAAGATTGCTGGCTGCCGCAGTGGCGCCTGGTTTGAGTTTTGAAGCAGTTTAATGGGTTTTAAAGGCAAAAAACCATTAAATGCAAAAATAACTAAATAAAGGCAAGGATGCCTAGGAATTCAGGTTTGATCAGCTGGTTCCCAGTTGGAACACTGATAGCTGAGTTTAGGATGTACAATCCACAGGGTTTTGGCGCTGGGAGCTGGGGAAGCTCCATGCCAAATTGGTACATTGGGTTGAATAGAGTCAGGTGACTTCTGCCCATTGTAGGTCAATTCTCATAGGTTGAGAATTGTTGGTGATCTTTCAGGTAAAGATCTATGTTGGATGACTTGAATGTCATAGGCCACATGACGCAAATCATTGGTTGATTCAGGAACCGGAGGGGTTTTCAGCTGTGTATGCCCCAAATGGTATATAAGCAAAAACAGTTAAACATTAATAAAATATTCATATTCATTGTCAGTTTCAACACTTTCCCCTCACCTATTTTTCAATTGTCATGCCTTCTTTGTTAAAATTTGAGAGAGCCAAGTTTGGGGTCCTTTGTGTTGAAACCGCTGCTGCAAGAAAGGAGGTTCCTACAAGTACATTGGAAGAAGCTTGGACCAGCCTGGAGGTCACTAAGACTGTTCCTGACAAATCTTTAGTAGAAGTAAAGGCTGCGTTCAAAGAGCTGTATTCCAATTACTTTTCAAAGGAAGGGACTCCCATCCAAGGGAACCAAATTTATGCTTGGGATGCTTGGAACTTGTTGGTAGGATGGGATGAAATCTTGCAACAAGTAAAAGAGATGGCAAATCGTGAAATTGAGGCATTGAGAGCATGAGAGGGAAAAAGCGTTGAAATCATGGCTCATTGGCGGGATGACAATAAAGAGTTATCCGAGAAAATCACCTCCCTGGAGGCAAAGCTTCTCAAAGCTTTGTCCCAGGAAGGTAACAGCAATAAGAGTCAAGGGCAGGATAATGGCAGGATGGACTGGTTAAGCCTGGATCCATCACAAGAAGGTAGAATTCCGGTATTCCATTTGTAGGGCTTAATCAGTGATCCTTTTCTGGCTGGCAAACCTTCTGCTTATTAATGCAACAAGTTGAATTAGGGATTATACACTGTATAATAGCAAACTTGATCCAATAGTGACTCGTGGATTATCTGCCGTGTAATGCTGACCCAAACCAATAAGGAACCTGATTATACGCTGTGTAATGCTGATCAAAACTTGGTATTTATTAGCCATTTGTATATCAATTGTTTGATATGATCCAACATGCCCATCAGGCTGTGTGTGCTGAGTTGATACAACATCCAATAGTGTGAAATGAGAGATATACAGTTGATGATCTATAAGTTACACAGTGTGTAATCAATGATAACCACTATATTGACTAAAGTTTATGCAGCGTATAAAAGCTATATCAATTATAATAAAGCAATCAATATACTGCGTACAATCACTAAAAATTGGGGTGATGATCAAAGATAATACGGCATATAATTGTTACATCTACTCTAATAAAGTAACAATTATACGGCGTATAACTGCAATAACCACTATAATATATTGTTGATTATACGGCGTATAAATGCTTTACTTAATATAATATTAATCTAATGATAATACATTGTGTAACTGATAAGATATGCATGCAATGATTAGCCTGATTATTTGTGGTCAATAAGCCTAATCTCACATTGATTACAAAATATAAAGATGCAGCACAATTCCAAAAGCTGAGATTAAGTGCTTTCTAATGATACTAGTTTGAGCAAGATTGAAGTACTATTTGCCAAAATATTAACAGTTAACCAGAATATAAAGAGGGGTAAATAAAAAATGATATCAGACCTCAGGGGCGATATTGATAAATTAAGGAGACCAGTTGGGGGTCAATTGGGGATTTATGCCTGTAGTGCAAAAGCTCAGCTAACATGGTATTTAAACAGCTAAACTTTACAGAAATTTACTTTACAATCCACACCTTTGCTTCTCTCTGATAACTGAACATATATTTCAAAGCAAGAACTTCCTGAACCAAGCCAAGGAACCCAACCACTATCATTATGGAACCTATAAGTTTTCACCTCATATGACACCCTTCTTCTCACTAGGGGCCTCTACTAAGAGAGAAAGAATCTCTATGCTTAAACAAGCGTTCCTTTTCACTGCTGGCAATGATCTTAACAGCTTTGTTGAGCATTTCTTATTAAAAACAGAGTTTGGAAAAAGTACCTTCTTACATATCATACAAAATTCCAAGACAGATGATTTTCTTAACAACCTAAAGGAATTGATGTCAGAATCCCCTGACAAGTACCTTTCTTCCCTAAGAGCATTGGTTACATCAAGCTACAGTTTGAAAGAGCTTTGGGATTGTGGATTTAAAATGACAAAAAATGAGTATTCATATTCCGAAAAAAATGCTAAAAAAGTATAATTAAATTCAAAAAAAGGAAAAATGATTTAGTAAAGAAAAAAACATAAAAAATGTTTTAAAACATATATTGAAAATTCATTTCCAACCAGCTAATTCACTAAAAAATCCCCTGGATTAATTTATGAAGAATTACAAAAAGAATTGAGTGAATACTCAACTAAAATAAAATACTCATTATTAAAAACAGAAAAGAAATTTATGAAGACATGAAAATAAAAAATAATATTTCTATTTCACTTTCCACTTTCTATAAGCTTATTCCTAATAATATAATTAAAAGCAAAAAACAAACTGATATGTGTAACATTTGCAACTTGAAAAAATCATTAGAAATGAAGAAAAGGATTTGAGTATAAAGAAGTTGCCATTGCCTAAATTTATTAAAGAAAATTTGGAATCTATTGACCTACATGAAAAGTTTTATAAGCATCAAAATAAAGAATATATTAGTGATATAAATAATTTTGATAATAATTAATGTGTTATAGTAATAGACTATAAAGAAAACTTTAAAATTGGTGGGGGTCCTATAGAGACAAATAATTGTTTTTATAAGAAAATACCTACAGTAGTTTTAAAAGCTATGGTGACAACCAAAATTACCTCATATTTAAACAAAATGATTTCAGATTTAAGCAAAATCCAACTATCAGGTTAAAATATACACTCTGTTAACAGGGATTTTTGGCGTTAATGGGCAAAATGGGTCAACACAGAAAAGAAGTGCTCACCCGAAAAGCAAAACCATTTGAAATACAATCCAAAATACATGGACTAACAAACAAAATAGTGTGAGTTGACTTTTGGTGTACATATGGGTCATTATTTTAGAGATTAGGCCATTTTCTAATGCACATGCTGCTCAAGTCGCAGCATAACACAGTTCGATTTTGAAAAAGTAACTAATTACACAATTTATATTTAAACATTAATAACTCAATGAAAAATTAATATTTTTTAACACTGTAAACTATCAAAATGAAGCTAAGAATCTTATCTTTCTATTGGTGTAAAAATTTTAATATGTATACTATGCTCAATATTAGAGCGAAAGTAATTTAAAAGAGCATAATCCAGATTTTATTATATGATTATATCTAATGATATAAAGTAGATCACTTCAAAGCTAATAAATACTCTTTTTTGAATACACAACAGATGTTTTTTATTTGACGAAATTAAAGATAAGATTGAGAGCTTTATTTTCGCATTTTATTTTATTTAAAAAGCTCAATTCTCTAGGATTTTATGATAGTTTGAAGTTAGGATGTTTTTATCACTGTTTAGATTGATTTTAAGGTTCAAGTGAGCTTCGAACCTCAAATTGAGCATTCTTTAAATGGAATTCTTTAATATTTTATCATTTAAAAATATGCGGAAGAGTTACAATTAACTGAATACATCATTTTAATTGATTTGCATTGATTACAAAGAGGATATGATGTAATAATAATGCTTAGCTGCTTCACATATATCACTTGTGCATGAAAACTGGGTATTTAATTAATTTCTGCAAACATAAATTCAAGTTCAAACTATAATAAAAGCTATCACACCATTTCTTTCAGAATGGTGTCATTTAGCTTGGTATATAAGAGCTAAAGTACCACAAAGCTTCTAATCCAAATAACCCAATTCAAAGACCACATTCTGATCATAACTACTCCATCATTAAGGCACACATCAAAGATCTGACCTAATTACAGATTCAAAATACTACCATGTCCTCAGTTAAATTTACTTCTTCCATGCTACCCTTTTTTTCCTTGGGAGCTTCAACAAAAAGAGAGAGAATTGCAATGTTAAAAAAGGCATTCCTCTTTATTGCTGGTGATGATCTTGATAATTTCATCAAGCACTTCCTTACTCAAACTGAATTTGGGAAAGCTCAGTTCCTGCCAACTATTCAAAATCAAAAAGGCAATGAGTTCATTGAAAACTTAAAGGATCTCATGAAATCTTCTCCCCAAAAACATCTCCCAGCCTTGCGATCTCTGGTTACTTCCAGTTACTCTTTAAAAGAGCTTAATGATATGGGGTTTAATATAACCAAAAGTGAGTTTGAATACTCAAGAAAAATAAATAAAAATAAAAATGTAAGCTTAAACAAAAAAAGCCAAAAAAAATAATAACTATTCATTAAAAAAAGAAATAACTAAAAAAATAATTAAAAAATTGCTGGAAAATTCTTTTGAAACAAGCCAGTTTACAAAAAAAGTGCCTGAAAAAATTTATAAAGATATAGAAAAAGAGATGAGTAATTACTCAACTGAAATTAAATACTCTCTACTTAAAACAAAAAAAGAAATATATGAAAATATGAAAATAAAAAATGAAATTTCAGTTTCAATTTCCACTTACTATAAATTAATCCCTAAAAATATAATAAAAAGTAAAAAACAAACTGATATGTGCAATATTTGTAATTTAAAAAATTCACTAGAAAAAAAGAAGGAAGAATGTGAAAGTAAAAACTTATCATTACCAGAATCTATAGACAATGACTTAAAGACTATTAATCAGCACCAAGACTTTTATGTTCATCAAAATTGTGAATATAAAAAAGATATTAATGAACTAGATGATGAGTCTTGTGTTGTAGTTATAGATTATAAAGAAAACTTAAAGGTTGGAGCTGGTCCAATTGAGACCAATAATTGTTTTTATTCAAAAAAACCAATCTCATTATTAGGGTTTGCATTAGTTTTTAAAGAAAACAATAAAATTAAATATGAATATCATGATTTTTTGTCTCAAATATTATCACATGATTCTTTATTTTCAGGTGAATGTCTAATAAGTCTTCTTAAATTAGATAGATTTAAAAAAATAAAAAATATAAAAGTATGGACAGATAATGGAAATCATTTTAGATCATATGAATTTTTATATTACTTATTTAAAGAGGCACCTAAATATATTAAGGGTTCCATAAAATATAACCGTTTTGTTGAATGCCATGGAAAAAGCATTGTTGATGGTCACTTTGGTGTAATATCAAAAATTTTAAAGGAAAAAGAAAATGTACTTTATATTAACAACATTAATGATCTAAAAAATATTTGTGAGAAAGAAGAAAGAAGAAAAGAATTATACAATTCATCTTTAACTGGTTCAATTGTTTCCCAAAAAGCATTTTTTTATATTTATGAAAGGAAATTTAGGCCTATAAAAAGAGAGCTTGAAGTTAAAAATCTGCGCATTAATCTTTCATATTTGATGAAAGATGGGAAGTTATATACTTCACCTTTAACATTTGAAAGCTTCTCAGAATATTCTGAGATATTTTATCATTTGAAATCACGTGATGATACCAGAGAAACAAAAATATCAGAAGATGCTAGTAGTGTATTGGGGCAAGTTCATGAAGTAGGGCAGCTTACTAGAGGGTGTATTTTAAATAGAGTTATCAGTCTTTCAAAAACAACAACCTTTTTTTCTGAAACAAACTAAGAATATTTATGATGAGCCAAAGATAGGGTAATAGCATTTATAGCTTTGGGGCTGCTATTACTCTCCCATGCAACTCATCATAAATATTTTTGGTTTGTAGTAGCACTTAAGATATTTTCAGTAGTACTATAAGTTGCAATTTTCAATTATAAAATCAATGAATTATTTTTTAAAAAATCACCCAAGCCCAAGATCAATTAAATATTTGGGATTGATTATATTTTACTCTTTCTGAATAATTTGAATATGAATAATGTGATTAAGTTATAAAATAACCAATCTGGCGCCTAGGCATAACAAGAAAAATAATGTCCCATATGTTTACTATGTGAATTAGTGACAAAATACACCCAAGCGCGATGTGTCAAAAATCAATCCAAAAACAAAACACAATAGCAACTCACTATGTAAATTCAGAACCTGAACATAAAAATGCAGGATTTTCAAATCCTTGGTCCAAATTTTGAATACTTTTGCGGGCAACTCAGCTGAGTGAAAAATAAAATATTTAATAAAATCAACCATTTATTTTGATTTTTTTTGGTTTATTCAAATTGGCAAATTTTGAATCTCTTGAGCAGATAACTCAACTAACAAAAGACAAAACTCAGCAAACAAATGTGGGATACATGAATCAGAAATGCAGGATTCTAATGTACAATTTGTGATTTCCTGTATTTCAAACAAATCATAGACATCATGTGAAAATTAACAAATCTGAAATTGCGGGATTGTCAAATCCAAGAACCAAATTTCAAACCAAAATTGCAATGAATTTGAAATAAATATAATTTATTGGTGTCTCAAAAAGGATGTTAAAGGATCTAGAGGGGATTTGTGATAATTCTTTTAGGAAGCACAAGCATTCTCAAAATTCACCCTATTCCATTTTAGGATGGCCAAAATTTAGATTGTAATATTCACAAAATTGACATATATAACAATAAAATTGACTAAAATATACTTTCCTCTTCTCAAGCTTAAAATTTTAATAAATTTTTATTATGTCTTCTTCCAACACCAACCAAGTCAACAAGCTGTTCCCTGACCTTGACAAAATTATGCAGGGCTACACTGGGTCTCTTAACGGTGAAGCCTCTGTCTATGGCCACTCCCAACCCGCAGGCCCCTCCGCAAGCACTACCCAGGAGTGTGTTCTTTCTCCTGCATCCTAAAGCATGGCCCTGTTTGCCCATCATGCACAGGCAGCTGCTAACCAAAATCCCTTATCAGTGATGGCATCTGGAACCAGCCATTTGAGCCATGGGGTCACTCAGAGAGCCCAGAACCCCAAAACAGCCAATCAGATGGCATCAACCAGTTTCCAAGATGGACACGTCCCTCCCCCAGCCAATCAGCCTGCAAGACGCAGAAGAAAATTGATCACCCTGGAGATTGTTCTCAAAATGGTTGAAAAGCAAGGGAAGCTTATGTTCCTTAGGGAAATTGCGGCCGCAATGGAGTTTGCAAAGTCCACTGTGGCTGCAACCCTGCAAGCCCATGCCAACTGTGGCCCCCCGCCAAGAAGACCCCAACTGGTGCTTGTACCTCAACCAAAGGTGAAAAAGCCCACCCTCTCATGATGGCCATTATGGAATGTGACCTGTGGATGCCCCTGGTCCAGGTATGTCTCCAGTTGGGACTCCACGGCATCTTCACCAACAAAAGAAGGGTGATTTCATGGATGCACGGAGTTGTGATTGCTGCTAGAATCTTTTTCAATCAAGTTCTCAGTGGCCCCATTTTGGTGGATATCAACCCCTACAATTCAACAATTATTAATTTTATCAAAGATAGGCAATGAAGGCCCGTAATGACGTAATATTCCTGTTGTATGCTAAGATCTCGGCCAGTATCCAAGACTTTGGAGAGAAGTGCATCCAATCTGACGTGTACAAGCGCAGCCCAATCTTGTATTGGTTTGTTGGTGTTTTATTGGCAGTTTCCCCATTAGACGTCAATTATTACTCAGCAATATCAAACACTGCAGATGGGTATGCCTACCAGACGGAGCTCAAGGACATGCTGGAGGAGTGGGCCGCCCAAAACGCCGTGCACACAGTTGTACTGAGTGCTGAGATGGAACAGCGGGAATGGGCAACCAAGGAAATTAGGGCTGCGGGGCATACCTGCTGGTCCTACCCCATCAACTATGCCAACATGCATCTTGCAGATGTATGTCTCTACAATTTTGGTTCCACTCTCAGGCGCTTAAAGCCTGCCACCTACAATGAACTATGCACCCAAATTGATATGGGCTATGAGCTTTTCCCTTCTGCGTCTGTCCAGGACTTATTTGTCAATTCATCTTCTATGCAAGTGATAGTGATAAGTCCAGAAAGGACCCCCGCCTCCCCCCACGCCACTCCATCCTTTTTGTCAAGCCTGCATATGTGACGGAAGAAGAATTTGAGCAATTGAAGCAAACCGCTCTTGCTGCCCCTCCCCAGTCAACAGACCCTGCCTCCCCAACCCCCATCAAGATCAAGCCACCAGCCTTCCAACCCTGACTCCCAAGCAACCACCCATTCTCTCCCCACCATCTCTGATGCCGCCCCTTTCACAAGCGCAGATGAAGGCAATGTTCATTCTGCCCATTCCCTCCCCTTCCCATCCTTTGATTAGTAAATAAATCTTTTCTTGGTGACTACTATTAAAATTGATTTTTTCTTTCAGTTCATAATTAATAATATATTTTTTACATTGTTATAAGTTTCCATGTTTAAAGAATGTTGTATATTTGATGTGGTAGCATATACTTATTTCTGAGGATATTTTCATCATCATCATTAATAAATTAAAGACAATAAACGTAAATATTGCATTAGAATATTGCAATTAGACGTCAACTATTGATTTTATGATATTATGTGAATAACTCAATGTATTTAGTTTAATAAAATACATTGTAAACAAGGCCTGTTCATTTTAATTTATTTAAATTGACTGTGTTTATATTACAGAGCCATTAACGCTTAGTATAAATATTAATAGTTAGTGCATTTTACAGCCTGTATATTTACCTATTGGTAATAATTCTATAAACTTTTCAGTCAGATTTTGCAAGGTAATAATAATGTAATGTGTTAATAGATTACTGTTTATTATCATTAATTGGCTGATTTTCTTTGATGTGGCAATTGTGCATTTTATGATGTTTATGCACTAGTATCCAATTGGTTGGCTTCACATCCAATTGCACAGGCAATAGGAAAACAAGCTGCCACCCCAAGACTGGATGTGGTTGGGGTGGCGGCTTGTTGTCCTATCACCTGTGCAATTGGATGTGAAGCCAACCAATTGGATACTAGTGCCTAAACATCAGAAAATCACAATTGCCACATCAAAGAAAATCAGCCAATTAATGACAATAAACAGTAATCTATTAACACATTACATTATTATTACCTCGTAAAATCTGACTGAAAAGTTTATAGAATTATTACCAATAGGTAAATATACAGGCTGTAAAATGCACTAATTATTAATATTTGTACTAAGTGTTAATGGCTCTGTAATATAAACACAGTCAATTTAAATAAATTAAAATGAACAGGCCTCGTTTACAATGAATTTTATTAAACTAAATACATTGAGTTATGCACATAATATCAAAATATCAAGAGTTGACGTCTAATTGCAATATTCTAATGCAATATTTACGTTTATTGTCTTCAATTTATTAATGATGATGAAAAAAATATGTATGCGTTGAAGATAGTACTATAAAAGCCAGTTTTTTGATGGAATTCAAACAAAATGTCATCAATCTATAACTTAATCAACGAATTAGAAGCTCACCTGCAAAAGGTTATTGAAATAAAGAAAAACATCAGAGAAATAGTGACAGGAAAGCTAGGGGACAAGGGCCAGCCACTCATCCAACCAAAAGAAGATGCTCTGAACAAATTGGGAAATATTATAGATGAAAGAAATAAAGAAAAATTACTTAATCTACAGGGAACTATTTTATCAAGTCTAAAGTTCAACAACACGGGATATAATTTGTGGGAGTTCTGGCAGGGGGCCAAAGAAAACAATGAGAAGATCAGACTAATATAAGGAATAGAAATTCAAAAGGGAATCAACACTAATGAAGAGAAAACTGACCAAATGGAAACAGATGAAAATGAAACACAAGAAAGAAGCAGAAGTGCATCAAGAAATATAGAAGCTTTATCAAATGAAAATCAAGAGGAAGCACAAATTACAAGAAGAATAAGAAAAATTAAGCCTAATAAAATTAATGAAGAGCATCCAATGTTCATGAAGTTTGCTGAGGTGGCGCCTGTGGCTGAGGGGGCCACAGGGGAAATGATATGTAAGTTTTTTTATATTTAACTTATATTTATTTTAGTCATCACCAGGGATGGAGATGAGGTTGCAGAAGTGGAGGCTTTTGCGCTGAGTTGGTTTTATGGGGGCTACCAGCCTCTGGTGGCCCCTATTAAACAAATAAATAAAAATCAAATAAATAAAATAGTTCAGCAGAATATGAATATGTTTTTTAATAGTGAAGCTCAAATCAGGGAATATCAACCACCCGCGGGGTGCTTGCCATGGATAAGAGAAGCCTATGAACTAGGATCAACAATCAAAATAAAAGATATGAATGAAATTTGCGGGGATTTGAAACTGAACTTCAATGAATACATATATGAAAGCGTTCAAAGGTTCCCATTCTCAAATATCAACAAATACAAAAAAAGTTTAATAAAGACCAATTTTCAAATAGGAAATGAATATCTGAAATCATCAATTTTTAAGGCTCTATCAAATAAAGTCAGGGATGCAGTCCTTGTGAATAGTTTTAAACCTTTAATGATATTGTTTGCCGAGGCCTGGGGGACAGATTCAAGTCAGGCATCCCCCGGTACCCTCTTCAAGTTCAACCAAACATCCTATATAAATAGGTTAATACAAACATTCAAAAAATTATGCATGTTCTTGGAGAAATATACCTTGCAAAGGATCCACGTCGCGGTGTACCTGGGAATCCTGCTCCATTGCATACTGAAAGCCAACGTGAACAAATTAGAAGATGTACCTATACAGATTGACATATGCTGCGTAGCCCTCAACAGACAGAAAACACCACAGGGATACAGGACAGTCAAGCACGTCCTCTATGATTCATTTGCATTGGCAACACTATACGGGTACTACGTGCCCCCAAAAAAACCTGCTTATTGATTTCCTCACCCGTCTGCCTTTTATAAGACGTTTGGCTACCACCGGGGTGCTGAGTGCCACTCCCCTAGCAATTGGCGCCAGAGTTATCCACCACATACAGAAGAGTATGTGGTCCCAATTAGATGCATTAGCTGAAAATTTAATTTCGGGGTATAATTCCCTGGAATAAACACATTCCCCTTGCAACTCGCATTCCCCCAATAAATAATTTTCCCTTGCAAAAAAAACTTTTTTATTTTTTATTTTTAATTTATTTTATTTTAAATATTAATATTTTAATACTAAATATTTCACTATTTTAAAATTTTACTTGTAAAGTTATAATAGTAAAATATTTAATAGTAAAATATTTAATAGTAAAATATTTAATAAAAAATATTTAATATAAAAATATTTAATATAAAAATATTTAATATAAAAATATTTAATATAAAAATATTTAATATAAAAATATTTAATATTAAAATATTTAATATTAAAATATTTTCTGTCAAAATAATTTAATATTAAAATATTTTCTGTCAAAATAATTTAATATTAAAATATTTTCTGTCAAAATAATTTAATAATGAAATATTTAATAGTAAACATTTAATATTAATATTAATATTATATAATATTAAAATATTTAATAGTAAAATATTTTAATATTAAATATTTTACTATTAAAAATATTTAATTTTTTAATATGGAATATTTTTATATTGAATAAATCACAATTAAATAAAAAATTAATGTATTTTGAATATTTAACCTTTACTATTAAACTTTTAAGATTTTTAATTATATTTTTATTTTAAAATTTTATTTTTTATTTTACTTTTTAGTAGGCAAATTATAGTATTAATATATCTAAATATATTAAAAGATAATAGTTAAAGTTGCGACCACGTCAAATATTTAAAAATAAGTTAAAAATGTTTTTATTTATTATTTATTATCTTGTCAAGTATGGGTACATTTATCACAAAGATAAACATGGAGAATTGAATTTATCCACATCATACGGCCCGCTCCACAATTTTTCTAAACAAATGATTGTTTACAACTCAAATTACCTTTCCCTTGTAATATGATTTGATAAACATATTTGATATACTTGAACTGCGTCCTAAGTACAAATTAGTAAGGAATACATAAAAATCATTGGTTGCCGTTTTGTGTAGCTACAGTGGCACTGAAATACCAAGGAGCAGATGATGACATGCAAGGTCCAATTTGTGGCTTAAAAAAGTCAAAGTACCAAAATGATTCACAATTATTTAAATAAACTATTTTTTTCTATCTTTTTTTATTATTTATTTATTTTTTACCGCAAAAGCCAATTTATTCAGTGCATCATATAAAAATAAATCCCTCTTATCTAGTATAATTAATTTTACTTACCTTTTCTAGTATTCTTAAATGTCTAAAATACAATCAAACCTCCCATTATTATATAAACAATAATTTGAGTCCTAATAAAAACAAAATAAATAAAATTAAAACTAAATACATACCCAGGTTGCCCATTTATCTGATTGGCTCGGAGGCCAGGGCTTTGGGGAGGAAGGATTCCGAGTGCTTGTAAAATGCCGCAACCACATCAGTTGGCATCACAAATTAGCTGACCTCAAGAATATTGAATAGGTCCTTGGTGTCCTGCAGAAGGCCTTGTTTCACCTTATTCTTGATCCAACCAAACACCTCCTTGATTGAATTCAGGAATGGGGAATACAGCGGGAGGAAGAGAAGTCTCATTGGACAATCAGCAAGGCGGTGGCTGGAGGAGTGGCTATTCTTGTTGATAGGGGGAACTCGGACACAACCAGATCCACTTTGTGGAGCCCAACATTATCAAGCACAACAATGTTGGTTGTGCCGCTGTAATTTATCCAAAGGTACTCCTTGACAACTTGGAGAAAATCAAGAAAAGTCCTGCTGTTATGGGAACCCTTGATTATTTGGTATTGGTCCAACCTGCAAGGACCAAGAAGCGCAACCATAGAATAGGTCTGGGAACAGACAGCTGCACAATGGGCTATGCCGTCCTTGGACCCCTTCTTGACCCACCCATGCCTAGACCTGAGTGAGGAGGAAAACAACAATTTATTGATGTAGAAGAACTGTACGTTGCCAGTCTCCTTTAGTGCCAGATATGTCTTGGCATAAATGCGTCAATCCTTGATGGTCTTTTCACTGTTTCTGTTGTACAGAGAAACTCTGAGCACCTTCTAAGAGAAGCCCAAATCAACCATTGTTTTGTAAACAAGGGTTTTAGAAACAGAAAGCCCAAACTCTGTGGTGAGCATTGATTGGACAGCAAGTGTGTCCAGGTGGCAATCCCTGGCTACCCACTGCTTGATTGCGTTGATGTGTATAGGCTGCAAGAGTTTTGGCTGCCACTTAGCCTTGGTGGATTTGGCAATTTGCCCAGTGTTGCCATACTTGGTGTTGATGTCGGCAATGTACCTGGTTGTGACACCAAATTGGGACGCAATATCCCGAACTGCCATTCCCCTGTTTAAGCAGTTGAGGAGAGCTTCACGCTCACTATCCGTCAACCAACGCTGGCCCTTGGCAGGTACCACGGCATCCTGGCCACCAGGCTCAGCACAGGGGATGGGGACCTTCATGTAGAAGTTGGGATCACGCTTGGTTGCAGTGGCGCCGTCAATGGTGGCATACAATACAGGCGCAGATGGCTCAACAGTTGCTGCCAATGGCTTGTAGGTGGTGTCAAAGACGCAGGGGCAGGAAGTAGCAACTCTTGGGTCAAGAGTGCAGGGCCAGGTGACAACTGGGTACATGGTGAAGGTGTAAGCAACCTCAGTGTTCCCAGTGACCCTGGTGTAGGAGACTTTGGTAGCAGGCCTTGAGAGTGGCTTCTGCCTGGGATTCAAGCTGGTTGATTGGGCCTGGGATGCGGGAGGTGGTTGGCTGGCGCTGACACCTTGGGAGGCCTGTGTATTGGCATGACTCCCTTCAAGTTAGGTTCTGGGTCTGTTCTTGGACCCTCTGGGACGCCCTCGTGGGCCAGGCTGCCCCGCAGGCTGGTGCAGGAGCGGGTTGAGAATGCAATTGACGGTCCATAAAAATAAAATAAAAAATATATTTTAGATTAAATATGTATTTATTTGGAGTTATTGGTTTAGTTGTGGGTAGTTGTTTTCTCTTGATTTAGCCTTGAATAGTAGCAGAGTTTCTATATCTGTGATTTGAAGTGAATAATATTGTATACTTTCTGGGTTTGGATGATTTTAAAGTTTAATAACTTTTTATGTCTAATTATGGTTGATGAGATTGAATTTTTCATTTGATTTTAGTTGTGGTGGAGCTTCTTGATTTGGGTTGGTGTTTCCTAGTATGCTTACTGTACATTCAATTTAATTTCCAGTTCCTGAAATTAATATTTGAGTTTACTAGTGGAATTCAAAAGTGATAAGAAATTTGGTTCTTGGATTTGACAATCCCGCAATTTCAAAAAACATAGTAAACTTAATGAAAATGATTGATGGATTTGAATGCTTCAAAACTGATTCCAGTTAATTAATATTGTCCATAGGAAATATGTAGCTTGACTTGAACTTTGCAAAGTGTCTATGAGTTCCCGCATTTTCAAATATTCAAATAAATAATCACAAAAATCAATTTAATTAAAAAAAGGCCATCCCGCAAAAGTGATTTGAAATTTGGACCAAGGATTTGACAATCCCGCATTTTTACGTTCAGGTTTTGAATTTACAGTATGTAAATGAAATCACTCACTAAGTGTGTGCAATTGATTGTAATTAAGAATAATACCAAGGTATCTAAAACAAGACACAAGATCTGAAACATAAAGTTTAAAAATATTGTGTTGGGTGCTTAATTTGTTGTAAAATCTGGGGAAATTGGTGAAAATTATTTTTGGTATTTTAAAATGGGCATTGTAAAACCAGAAACAACTAATTAAGAAATAAAAATCTATAATTGGGATATTGAATGGGAAAAATATTAATTGAATATCCATATTCAGATAAAAGCAAAAATTAAAAATAGGGAGTAACTTAATTAAGCTTTATTTAATATTTTATTAAATTTTAAAATGAAAGGAACTCAGCAACAGACTACCATTGCACCTGCTGTGCGCTGCAGTTACAGTTGCCCCGCAGGTCAAAGAACAGAGTCAGTGCAACACAAATGCCTACTCAGGAAGGAGACAGGAGAGGAGAGTTCCATAGTGATGCTGCACTGACACAGCTGGTTCAAGGAGCACAAGCTGCTAGGGCGCAGATCATAAACCCTTGGGTCCCCAAGCTGACCCGGAAGCCCACCAAGGTTACCACAACAAAAATGGTTAGAAACAAGGAGGTAGAACTTACTTCATATGTGTTTGACATTGTGTACCGGCAAGAGCCAGTCCCGTCAGCCATGCTGGAGAAGATGAAGCCTGTAATTGATACTAGCTACAAGCCCTACATCAGTGATGGCAATCAGGAGGAGAACAAGGAGCCTAAGTTCTATCAAACCAATGAGGGACAGTTAGTGCTCAAAAAGGTTGTAGTCTTCTACAACAAGGTGCCCATGCCTTGCAAGCCTGTCACCAATCAGAATCCTGGCTTATCTGAACCCACAAAACCTGCTCAGAAGAGCATCCCAGATATCAATCACATCATCCTCCTCAAGCTAATGTGTGAATCTGATGACTACAAGGTAGCTGCGGCCATTGTTGGAGTGGATCCCAAGTACCCCAGCAAGACCTCCCACAAATTTATCAATACTGGCCGTGTCCTTGCCACAGAGAAATCCTTGCGCGTTTCTACCATGCTCACCAAGGAGCACAAATGGGCAATCCACCAGTGGATAACCCGGGACCATTATCTTGAACTGGCAAATATTCAGGCAATGGTCAAATCTACTTTTGGGATTGAAGATTTGATATTCTTTTACTACCATCTGGTGAAGGGAATTCAATATCCTTGGAAAAAGCTTGGGGTATCTCCCTACAACAGAAACAGCCCAGCCAATCTAGAGACCCGGAAAAAATACGCAGAGGCGTACACTGCTCTCAAAGCCAAGGGGACAGTCAAATTCTATTACATTGACAAATCAGCATTTGCCTTGTCTATGCGGAATGAGTATGGCTATGTCCCAAAAGGCTTGAATGTCGGGATGGCTCAACGTGCTGCAGTCTGCGCCACAGCCTATTCAATGGTGGCTCTCCTCAGTCCAAAGGGGTGTCAAAACCGCAGGCTTGACCTGCCAACAAGGTTCCAACCAAGCAGGTTTGTGACCTGCAATCCAATTACCCGGTCACCCAAAGCCAGACTAGGAAGTCAACTCAAATTAACAAATCTATCAACATGAACAGATGATGACCCTTCACGGTGGATATCTCACTTTGGCACTTGACTCATTATCAGGATCAAGCCACCCCCTCTTCCATCCAGCTGTGTGATCACCAATCATGTTCCTACTATCCATTGACTCACAATAACTATATAGTCACTATCTTGCAATAAAGATTATTATCTATCTTCTAAATATTTTTCCCCATGTAACTCTGCTAAAGCAGCACAGTTACAACATTGGTAGCACAGGTAGGTTCTCCATCCTACCACATCTTGAAAAATTCCGCCTGTTGCCTGCACACGCCGCGGCCAACAAATCCTCAACAGAATCATGTCTGGCCTCCCGCCCAACTGGACTCTGTATACCCCTGGTACCAAGATACCTGATGGTTTTGTTCTCTACCAAAACACAGTGATCCTGCTACCCGCCTTCAACGCCCTGTCCACCCAAGGGTTCTTTCAGGCACCTTCCTTGGTGCCACAACCAGCTGAAAAAACCACCATGCCCGCCTATGTTGCACAAAGACTTTGCAGCACCGCCTTGGAACCCTTTGCAGGGGCCAACGACAACAACACTGCCGCATGGATCCAGTCCGCCCAAAACAAGCTGGCTCAGATGGAATGCCCACAGCAATTTTGGATTGCAGAGATCTCCATTTGCCTGACCCATGATGCTGGCACCTGGTGTGACAAGTGGCACAAAGAACACACTGACAAGAACTGGGACACCTTCAAACAGGACTTCTTGGTGAGGTTTGTGCTTAAGAATACAGCACTCATGATCATACGCCAAGTAAAGAACCTGACCCAGACAGGCACGTTAAAGAACTCATCCGCGCCTACAAAGAACTCTGCCTCTGTGCCCCATCTGACATGGTCTTTGATACCCCAGCAACACACCTCATGTACTACAACGCTTTCAAGTCACACATGATGAGACATGTGAACCTGGACCAAGTTACCAAATTGCAAAGCCTGTACCGTGAAGCAGAAAAAGCGGAGCAAGCATCCAATGCTCTACACAAGGCACAGACTAGGAAACAAGAAAGGCCCAAGGACTCCTATTCAAGCAGGCGCTCCTCTCAACCACCCCCTGGGGCAACGGCAACAACAATAATCACAAACCCACGGGTTTGAATGAGAATGGGAATGGGAATAACAGCCAGTCAAATTGTACCCATTTCCGCGTCACTGCCACCCAAGGCAACCAGGATGAGGGAAAAGCCCAGGGAGAGAACTAAGCAAGCCAAGCTCTTCCCACACAACTCCTGACTTGCCCAACAATGAATACCAACCTGAGGATTTGGACCAATGCCCAATGATCCAAGTGCCCTTGGAAGACCTGGTACTATACACCATTGCCAGACATCCCAATAAATTGATGTCTTACCCTTTCTGCTTTCACAGTTACACAGGCTCAGCACTCTTGGACTTGGGCGCAGACCAAACCTTAGTCAACAGCAGCTTTGTGGATAAATTCAAGCTGGCCACTAATCCTTTGCGGATTAAAAACGTGGTCCTGGCTGATGAACACCACATTGCCGTGACAAAGGAAACTGCCCCCTTCTCTGTCATGCTTGAGAACCTCCACTCCACCATCCAAGGTCCCGTCATTGACTTCCCTAAGTTTGACATTGTACTGAGGCTGGACTGGTTGCAAAAGAATGTTCCCCATGTAGACTGGGCAACCTCAGTACTGACCATCAAATGCAAAGGCGTCAACCACCAAATATATCCTGACTCTGTGGACCAACTTGTGTGCAACCATGTCTTTGTATGCATCACTGAGACCTTGGACAAGAAGAAAAACCTGAAAGCAATTGACTGGGACTCTTTTGAGTACAAGATCATACACTTCAAGGACCATCAGGACACCTCCACACCGCAAGATTGTAACATTGTGGCCTGTCACCCAGAAATCTTTAAGGAGGCGTTACCTGGGCTACCCCCTGAGAAACACATCCAACACTCCATTCAACCTAAAAGGGCTGTTCCCAAAGCACGCCCTATTTACAGGCTGACCCCAAACAAGGACAACACCCTGTGCGCCTATCTCAAGGAGGCATTGGAAAAAGGACTTATCCGCCCCTCACAGTCTCCCTTTGGGGCCGCTGTATTCTTTGTGGCTAAAAAGGACGGCACCTTACGCCTGGTCACAGACTACCGCGCCTTAAACAAAGTCACCATTATAAATTGTTACCCATTACCATTAATTGACACTATTTTTGACGCCTTGGGAGGTGCCTCTGTCTTCTCCAAGATTGATCTAACTGCAGGCTACAACCAGATTTGTATCAAGGAGGAAGACATCCCCAAGACAGCCTTCCACACTAAGTACGGTTCCTACAAATGCGTGGTACTCAACTTTGGCATGACCAATGCCCTGTCCACCTTTGTAACCTTCATGAACAAAGTGTTTGCGCCACACATAGGCAAACACGCCCTCATGTACCTGGACAATATTATTGTCTACAGCCCCTTGGTGGAAAAGCACCACAAAGACCTGGAGGAAGTCTTTGCAACCTTGGCATGGCACAAACTGTTGGCCAAGCCCTCCAAGTGCCAGTTCTTCCATGAGCAACTACCCTTCTTGGGACACATAGTCTCAAAAGACAGCATTGAACCCAACAACCAGAAGATACAAGCCATCTGCAAAATGCCACCTCCCAAAGACAAATCAGAGCTCCGCACCTTCTTGGGAATGGTGGCCTATGTACAACGCTTCATACCCAACTGTGGCGTCTTGACTGCCCCCTGTCCGCCATAACAGGCGCCAAGTCCAAGTTTTTATGGACCCCCCAACATGACCTCTGCTTTAGACGTCTCAAGGAAAAGCTCACAACAGCTCCCATCTTACAATACCCCAAACAAGACGGAGAGTACCAGATGGAAACTGACACTTCAGATGCATCCATTGGGGGAGTACTATGAATTAAGAATAGTGATGGTGACTTCCTGCCTGTAGCCTACAATTCACACAAACTGACAGATGGAGAGTGTTGATACCCAATCCACAACAAAGAACTGTTGGCCATTGTACACTACCTAGTCAAATGGCGCTGTTACCTGGAACAACAGGAAGAATTCACAGCACTAACCAATCATAAGTTGCTCATCTACTTCAAGACACAAGCAAACCTGTCACACCACCAAGCACGGTGGATGGAAATCTTAGAAAGGTTTAACATGCTCATTCAGTATAAGCCCAGGGCCAACCTCGCCATGGCGGACGCCCTGTCCCATCTGTATGTCCGCGCTTCTAGGGGAGAGAATGGGCTTGACCCAGACTGGCCTCTCCTAGTGCTCTGTACAAAAGACAAATGGCTCCCTGCAGGCACAACCAATATCACCAAAGAAATGGTCATCAAGAATGAACACTTCTTTGCTGATGTATATGGGACTCTTCAAAGAAAGATGTTGGATGGCACAACCATTCCCTACATCCCCACACATCAACGAGTTGATACCATTCTTTGCTACCACAGAGATCTCGGACATGCTAGAGCCAAAATCTATATGAATTCCTAAAACATAAAGCCTGGTGGCAAACCTTATACCGCAATGTCCAGGAAGTGCTAGAACAGTGCAAGGTCTGCAAAAAGTTTGCCAAAAGCAAAACCCCGTCTAAGTCTGTACTCCCCATTCAAACCCAACTACCATTTAAAGTATGGGCTCTAGACATTGTGGGCCCCATGCCAGGAAAGCACAACAATAAAAAATACATCATCACAGCCATCAATTTTGCAACAAGGTGGCCAGTAGCCCAAGCGGTGAAAACACACACAGGTGACAATGCCCAACAATTCATTGGCAAGGAAATATTTAGCAGGTTTGGAAAGCCAGAACTCCTGATAACCAATGGAGGCAAAGAATTGACCTCCAAAGACACCAACATGTACCTCACCAAAATGGGGTTAAGCACACTTTCACAACACCATACCATCCACAGACCAATGGACGTGTAGAGCAGCTTAATGGTAGCCTTGTGCAAGCCTTAGCCAAACTCACCTCCAGGAGACCTGAAGACTGCCATAAGCAGCTATCAACTGCATTACTTGTGTGCCAAACCCAAGTGAACAGATCCACCAGAAGAAGCCCGTTTGAACTGGTATACAGCACACAGCCAAATATCATTCAAGCATTGACAGGACCCAAACAGGAAATTCCAAGTCAAGTCCCCCCTTGCTCTGACCCTCAAATAATAGAGGCCAACAGCAAACAATCAACCAAAGAAAAGGAACATTTACAAAAGACCTTTTTCCCATCCGCCAAAGACATGAAGTCAGGGACAAAGTCTGGGTCATGAATGTTGACAAAAGAAAACTACAACCCAAAAAAGTAGGGCCAGCAATCATTCTAAAGGTAAACAACAATAACACTTACCTTATGCAAGGGCTCAGGAAACGCAAGCAAGACAAGACCTTACACCACAACCGCCTACAACCCTGAAAAGCAAGACAGAAACAACAGGAAACCGCCCTGCCTGCCATCAAACAACAACTGGTTTGATATGGCGCCCGGGCTCCCAACAACCTCCCTGACAACCTGCCCCCAGAAGAGGCCAACCTTCAGCCGGGGGGGGGTCAAAACCACAGGCTCAACCCGCCAACAAGGTTCTAACCAAGCGGGTTTGTGACCTGCAATTTAATTACCCGGTCACCCAAAGCCAGACTAGGAAGTCAACTCAAATTAACAAATCTATCAACATGAACAGATGATGACCCTTCACAGTGGATATCTTGATTTGGCGCTTGACTCATAATCAAGATCATGCCACCCCCTCTTCCATCCAGCCGTGTGATCACCAATCATGTTCCTACTATCCATTGACTCACAATAACTATATAGTCACTATCTTGCAATAAAGATTATTATCTATCTTCTAAATATTTTTCCCCATGTAACTCTGCTAAAACAGCACAGTTAAAACAGGGGGTTGAGCTCTACCAAATGATATTGGGTTTGCATAACAGCAGGACCTTTCTATCATTCCTCCAATTGGTCCAGGAGCACCTGAGGCTCACAAGCCTGGGCTTCACCAACGTCATTGTGTTGGACAACGTTGGTCTCCATAAGGTGGCTGACATTCTCAAGGAATTTCCAATGATCAACACCAGCATTGCAGTGGACCTCCAGCAATTGGCCATGGCAAATTTGCAACTTCCTTTCCTCCCTGCTTATTTGCCCTTCCTAAATCCCATTGAGGAAGTCTTTGGGTGACTCAAGTGAGTCTTCAAGCAAGGAACCCCAACTGGGACCAAGGACCTGTTTGATTTGCTGCAGGCCAGGATCCACACCCTACCAGCTGAGACCGTGCCAAATTCTATGGCCACACTGATTTGTTCATACCCGCGTGTCTAGCCAAACTGCCAACCAATTAAAGGCTTAGTGTGTCCAACTTTTTATATTCTCTAATTTACTATTCAAGATTTATTAATTATCATTTTATATTTAGATGTTTCCAAGCCCAAAATCACATTCAGCAGGACCATCAAGGAAGGTTAGTAATTTATTTATTTTATTTTATATTATTTTATTTTATTATGCTATCTGAGGTTATCCCAAACGCTTAATAATGGATTATGTAAATATATTTATATCACTTTTGTCAATTAAATATAAAAATAGGTTTAAAAAAATTAAACATAAAATGTGCAAGCTAGGATTTATTTTATTAATGTATAATTTTATGCTTTAATGAAAACCAATTCCGCAATATATTTTGCAAAACTAGTTTGCTGAAATAAAAATAATAAAAATTTATAATAATAAAAATAATATAAATTGTAATAAAATTTATTGGAATCATATTTTTATTGTGTGCGCCTATAGTGAGTCTTTTGATATGTACCCACTGTCAAGATTTTGGGGTCTTGAGGTATTGTTTTTATTAGAGGACATTGGGTATTATATGTTGATAGGGGACTGTATGGCAACAGTCTGTAGCTACCAATTGGGTCTTGGGGAATGCTACGGCTTGGTGGGGTCCTAAGGCTGTAGGAGAAGAAACACAGTTCTGCAGATAGACAACAGTGCACTCTATCTGGAAACAACTGACTACTAGGCGTCAGCTAGTAGTGAAACTATACTTATAGATCTTCAATCTTTAAGTCAAGGGTGATATTTTTTCTGCTTGATCTCTAATCAGGAGAGCTCCTTATATAGGATGGATAAGCCCTCTTGCCAGATAGATATCTGACGCATCTAACTCTTGCTAGCCAGTCTATCTGTTCCCCAGACTGCTAGCTTCAGCCCCCAGAGTTAGGCAGCCATGTCGGTTGGCATGGGACTACAATTGATTACCTGGCCCCAGCTTACTTTGCCAGCGTGTTGGCGGCATCTTGTTTCCAGTTTATGCATGTGCAAGTTTAGTTCCCTGTCTTTGGATATTCACATCATGCATTATTCACTTTAACAACCTTCTATATTGGTCATAGGCTTTGAAGCATCTGCAGGTGCAAATGTTTAGGCATAATCATCTTCCAGTAGGTTCCTGAACACTTTGTCTTTTTGACTGCAGGGCGTTTTGTGATTGTGGACCCAGTCTAATCCAATATGTGGCCTAGTCTTGGATCAGGATCAATCTTTGGAGTAATCATCAGTCCATCAATTGACCAAAACTAAGGGATGGATAAGTTGATGCTTTTTACAATCAAGCCAGCTATATGGCAATTGACTGTCTAACCAATCAACAAAGGGGAATTATGGTCAAGTTTATTACATTATTCCGGAGGCTTGACACCCACCCAGCAATAGAGGTGGCACACAATCTCCACCGCCACACTGTAGACAGTGGATACACCCTGGCTAAAATATTCTTGGTGGCTAGTAAAAGGGAGAAGGGTCAGGTAGGAATGTAGGAGCAGCTTCTCTGGAGGGACTACAAACCTGTAAATCCCTGCCAGGACCAGGGCATCTTGTATCACATGGTCCTCTGAGTTGTACTTAGGGGGGACCTTTTTCCCATCTAGTAAGAGCCTAGCCTTGTTGATTGCTAGGAGGAGCCTGTCAAGATCTTCCACGCTGGCGCCCATTCCAAAGTAGAAGAGATACCCCAGGTAAACCACCAGATGAAGCCTTTGCACAGTAAAGGCTTCAGTAAACTTGCACAATTTATTAAAAACTGCACTGATCTTCTTTTCATGCCTGGTCTTTGCAAAATTCAGCTCCATGGCTGCAGGGAGCTAAGTCTTGTCAGTGCTTCAGGCTAGCCCAAAGTCTGCCAGGAGGATTTTGGTTTTCTTGACGGCTGTTGCTCTGCAACAGCTAATTTTGACACTGTGCACCCAAAGTTCTCCAACAGGTAATATATTGTGTGCTCCACCAGGAAGAAGAAGCAAGCAGCTGCATGGGCCTGGCCCATCTCTGGTACATTCTTGAATGGGAGCGTCTCCAAGACATCCCAAACAAGTTCAATGGAGTTTACATAGTAAACTCCACTGAGTGATAACAGGTCCAGGCGGACCAGAGGGCATCCTTGTAGGCAGTAACTGCCCACTCAGATACCCCCTTGCCATGTGTCAGCCTGGCCAATGCCTCCCTGGACATAGGAAAGGACCCGTGGATGCGGTTCTCCATCTCCCACATGACAGAGGAGACAGATACAGCTGCTTGGCCACATGAATGGCGTAGTTGGCATAGAAGGTGGGGGAAACAAAAGGGACCAGGACCAGGCAGAGTTTACTGTCTACGTTTTCTAAGAAAAAAGGTAAGTATTTTGAAAATTTATTAATTTTATTTTTTAGGTTACCTTCTTGTGTTTCTTCCTTGCCCGCAGCCTTGGCCAGCTTGGCCATTCTTGGCGCAAGAAGTTGAGCAGGCAATTCTGTGTCCTCTTTCCTGTGCGCTTGGCTGGCTTGAGATGGGCATACATTTCCAGGTCATCCATCCAGACATACAGCACAAAGAGGGAAAATGACTTGAACTGGAGGCCCTTGACCACAGTTTTTTGAATATTTAGTAAGTGCTTGATTGTCTTCTCTGGGGTGTCTGGTATTTTTGTTATAAGGGCCTTTGCAGACACCTTGTGTATTTTGTCCCCTTCAAGGATGTCAGACTTAACTCTTGCTTTGACCTTGCGTTCAATCTCTTTAATTTCATCAATTGCTAAGTTAAGGTCTTTTAGCAGCTTCTCCAATTCTCTCATTGATTTTTTACTAATCTTTCCATATGTTTTATAGCTTTTATCCCAATAAAATCTGTATTATTCTGATACTATTGCCTCTTTGTTTATCCCTGTTTGTTTTCACATTATTCCAATATCCCATTTCCCCCATTGTGTATATGTTTTACGCTCATCTCAATGTGTGTTGTTTGCTTTGTGTTGGCATTGTTTTCTTAATTGCCATATTATTTTTGGCGCTTTGCACAGCCCCTTGTGAAAATATTAACAACAATTTAGTGATCAGCTAAATTTGAATTAGAAAATTATAGGTTAACTGTTTTTAGATAAAGTTGTTACTGATTCAAATTCAAAACCTTAATGATAAACTTTAAGCCAATTAGGAGCCAAGTGATAAAGTGATTGTTGTGACATAAAGGGTCATTCAATAATTCTTTGATGCATGTGCGCTAATTAATATGATTGGCTGGTTGTTTTGCTATTGTGCGCCATTGTTGCTGTGACAAGTTGTTGGTAGATTAGTGCTAGCCCAGCAGCTGATTGGGCACTAGTCCACCAACAACCGGCCATAGCGTCAATGGTGCACAATGGCAAAATAACCAGCCAATCATATTAATTAGCGCCATGCACCAAAGAATTATTGAATGACCCTTTATGTTACAACAATCACTTTATCACTTGACTCCTGATTGGCTTAAAGTTTATTATTAAGGTTTTGAATTCAGATCAGTAACAACTTTATCTAAAACAGTTAACCTATAATTTTCTAATTCAAATTTAGCTGATCACCAAATAGTTGTTAATATTTTCACAAGGGGCTGTGTTTGGGTACTAAAAATAACTGTGTTCTGGATCTAGATACACACCATAGTAAATATATGATTTTATAGAAATAAGCTGAACATAAAGAATAAAACCAACTATAAACAAAGAGAAAATAAACAATTGAAATTCAAAAAAAAGATAATATAAATAGAAAATGTTTGGCAACAGGGGGTTTATTGGGGCAGGGAAGAGTGATGCCTAGTAGGAAGAATAGCACAGGAAGGAAGGCATAGAGGAAGTGCTGGCCTGGGGGTCTGGGATTGGGTGGGTGGGGCTGGAAGGTGGGGGTGGTGGTGGCAGAGGTAGGGGTAGGAGGATTGCGCGCAATGGCCGCCATATAACGCTTGTCATATTCCTTGTCTGTCATTGGCTGAATGGGCTGGTAGGTGGCAGTGGCACAAGGTGGGAGGCACTTGTCCTTCTGTGATTGGTTGCCCATATTCACGTGGAAGACAATTTGGGCAAACAAGTCAGCCACCATTTGGCGGCCAAAAAGAGAATTATGGTCAAGGACCCCAAGATAGAGGTTGTTGAAAGCCTGAAGGCGGCACTTCTGTAGTGTATCTTCAATATTAAAGAAGACAACATCAGCCAAATGGATGTCTGTGTGGCCAGCTGGGTATACAGAGGCCTGGTGCCCGTGTTCCTGGATGGCCTCAAGGGTGGTGGAGCTACCCTCCATCTGGTGGCTCAAGAAACCCCAATGCTTTAAATTTGAGCCATCCCAGGAGTTGAGTAATTCAGCAAGGATGTGGCTTACTTGTAGCAATTGATGAAATCTGGGTTTGTCTGATAGTAGACAAAACCCTTGGCTGAAACAGCCAAAAATGCACCAATGAACGTCCCTTTCTTGACCTTCTTCCTTCTATTCTTGGTGGCAGCTTTTCCTTGCTCACCAAAATTTTCAAACACAATTGATAGCTTATAATACAAGATAAACATGACGTCATCTGATAGACTTGTCAAGCATTGGACCAGGTTTGATTTGATGTCAATATCATACAGGGAATCCTCAGCACCATCCCATTGATTGCCGGCAAAATTGGTAAGAACCCATATGAAAGCCATCTTTCCATGCATCCAGAGCTGCACCATGCGCTCAGAGACCCATATGTTATGGTGTGCAAGCTGTTTGCAGACCTTGGTTAGGGGAAGCTTGGGGTCCCGCTGGAGGAGGTTAAGCATTATTGGGTATGTCTCATTGATTTGGGACTCAGGGGCCTTCTTTGGCTTCTTTGCTGTCCCAATCAGATTCCCCTTGTTAATTAGGTTATTGAACTCCTGCATTACAGTGGCTTGGGTAAATTGCAATTGGGTTTCAATCTGTTCCTAGGACAGACCCTGAAGGTTCAGTGCCACAATTTCTTGGAGAATTTGGGCTGTGATGATTTGTTGCTTGGGGCGCTGGGCCGCAGGAGCTGAAGCCTGATTGGCTGTAGGGGGGCAGGTTGGCTAGCAGCAGTAAGTTGTTCCAAATCAAGGTTGCCATCCTGATTGGTTAATTGACAGGCATCTTGTGTGGGGGTGGGTATGGGAGCAGGGCAGAGCTAGACGCAAAGTGACTATTGAACAAGTCAAAGCCATAGGGGTTGGTGGTCAGTAACAGGTAAGCTTCCTTGTTACCCGCCTCAAAGGCTTGGGTGTAAACAGGTGCCTCCACGTTCTGAGCCTTGCCTCCATTGAAGCTGGCTTGGCTGCTGCTGGCTTGGCTTCTTGTGCTGGTGAAGATGTTGCTAGTAAGAACCATTGTAAAAAACCTAGGATAAAATCACTAAGAGTAGAAGTTTAAAGTTTTATGATTTATTTTTATTGTAATCTTGAGCCCATATTTGGAAGGTTCTCAAAAACATTCCATACAAATCTGGAGCCATGAAAATGAATAAAATGACTCTGTTTCTAAACTGGATAGCTGTTGATTGGCTGTTAAACTGTTATTTTTCTATTTTAGGCTGCTCATACTACAAATCTTGTGTGAGTTCATTTCCTTTTGTTCTTGTGGAATCTTGCTTCTAGATTACTCTAATTTTGTTTCATTTTAGTCCTTCTGTTGGTGTCTCATATGAATCCTGATTGGATTATAATATACTCCAGAACAGCATCCATTAATCTCACTTGTTGTGTCAGTTCATTTTGTCTGTGGTTAAACAACACTGCTTGATATTTGATATAATTTTGTATAATGGGCTAAAGAAATTTTGTTTTCTTTGACAGTTCATTTATTAACCAAAAATATTTAAATTATTTGAATCCTTAATCCTGCGCAACTTGGATTTTTTTTCAAATCTGACATCATTTTGTTTAAATCTGAGGTATTTTTGGTTTTTGCCATAGCTTTTAAAACTACTACATTTCTTTAGTAAGATTTACAATTGCTTTTAAAGAAAATGAGAAAATTAAATATGAGTATCATGAATTTTTATCTGAAGTTTTACCTTGTTACTCTTTGTTTTCAGGTCAGTGTTTGTTAAGTCTGCTTAAAAATAATAAATTTAAGAATATTAAAAATATTAAAGTTTGGACTGATAATGGTAATCATTTCAGATCTTATGAATTCTTATATTATCTTTTTGAAAAGGTACCTAAAATTATAAAAGGAATACTTAAGTTTAATAGATTTGTTGAGTGTCATGGTAAAAGTATTGTTGATGGTCATTTTGATGTATTATCTAAAATATTTAAACAAAAGGAAAGTGAGATGTATATAAAAAATAAAAAAGATCTCAAAATTGTTTTTGAGAGAAAGGAAGAAAGAAAGGGTTTATATGAGTTGCTTGTAAATAATTCAGATGTTTCCCAAAAAACCTTTTTTTACATCTATGATAGAAAATCTAGGCCTAAAAAAGCTGGCTTGAAGTCAAAGCATTTTATGTTAATCTTTCATATTTAATGAAAGATGGTGAGCTTTATGTTTCACCTTTGACATTTGAGGATGTTAAGGAGTACTCAAAAATAAATTATTGTGCAAAGTTCTGCACAGATGACAGAGAAAAAAAGAAAGCTGATACTACTAAAGGATTAGTAGGACATGTTCATGAAGTTGGACACATAACAAAAACTTATAATTCACATAGGGTAAATAGTCTTTTAAATACAACAACTTTTTTTCTAAAAATAACTAACAAATCAATTATATGAGCCAAAGATAGGGTAATAGCAATTATAGCTTTGGAGCTGCTATTACTCTCCCATGCAACTCATATATTTGATTCTTGGCTTATTAAAATAGAAAAAAGGATTTTAGCAAAAAATACAGTTATAAGAAATAAGATTTATTTTTATTATTTGTATATTTTACACTCTTAAACTTTTCTTCAGCAAACTAAGCATTATATTAATTTTAAAAAACATAAGTTTACAACTTAAATGATAAAAAAGAAGTTAAAAGGCTTTGAAATGCTTAAGCTGGCACCTTGGCTTAAACTAACAAATAATGACCCAAATATCATTTTAAAAATATTTAACACTTTTATGTTGGTTTCTTACTAGTGTCAAGAATCTGAATGTACAAGTATTCTGGCTACCACCAACCCACTTAACATCCAGCCATTGCCCAATTTGGTCCCCTTCTAATATACTGTTTGTCATAACAAGAATGGTAACCAAGCAATATCACATGGCTGTCCAAGTATTCAGTGACTCAAACCCTTCTTGCACATGACCAACCCCTAGGTTTGATCTAACTAAAATTTCTGCCACAGCTAAAGCTATATAAGTCTAAAGTATTATCCAATGAAATATACTTCTCTCTTTCTTAATTTCATATTCAAAGCTTCCCCAAAAGGCGCTCCTTATCACTGGTAGCAGCTACAGTTTTTTGACCACACTGATGAAAGAGATAATGACTGAACAGAACCTTCTCACCTTTTCTCACGTACTTAACCAGCCCACATCCCAGGATACCTGGAAAATGTACTTCCGCGCCCACAACATTGACAAAGATATACCTAGTGGATGCACCCTATTTGAAGGACTGGTCATGCCCAAAGCATGCGTCAAGATATTTCAATACAGTTGCTCTCTCTAACCATAAACAAACACAAAACCACCTATCACAGTCAAAATTACCAACACTAAGTACATTGTTACCAACAAGTTCTTTGGTAAAAACAAAGAAAACTTCATCAACTGGCTAGACTACTCAGCTGCAAAACTCTGCGCCAGCCGCATCCCCCACAAAAAATGGGTCCAGGAAGTCAGCAAGCGCCTGTACAAGGCCGCAGCTAACTGGTTTGCCACCTGGGTTGGCTCACAAACTAATGACCAGCTTGAAAACTGGGAAGAGTTCAAAGCCAATATCACCCACAATTTCTGTGTCACTGAACCCCTCCAAGACATTGTTATACAGCTCAGCAATCTTCCTCAGAAGACCACTATCACAGCTTACGCCAATGAATTTGAATAGATACACTGCAAGATCTAAAACCCAGCACAAGCTGACAATTTACACACAAGAGCATCATTCATCAATATAACAAAACCCTCTGTTGCTGCCCTCATTTGCCCAGAGGCCAACACCTCCATGCCCACCCTCATTGCAGAAGCCAAGCACACAGAAAAACACGCAAACATGGAATATGCTGCACACAACAGCAACTGCTCCTCAAAAAGCAATGACAGAGACTATTATAAGGGAAACAAGTGCCAAAACACCAATAATAGCAACGGCAACTCTAATTGTAACAATGGCAATTGTAGCCAGAGTGCAAACAGCTCCTGTCCCAAGAAAGAGGACACCACTGAAGTAAATGTTGTAACTGTGCTGTTTTAGCAGAGTTACAAGGGGGGAAATATTTAGAAACTAGATAATATTCTTTATTGAGAGATAATGATTATATAGTTGTTGTGAATTGTGGGTAACAGGAACATGATAGCATTGATCACACTGTGGGATAGTGAAGGGGGTTGCTTGATCCTTGTAATGAGTCAAGCGCCAAAACAAGTCACCCACCGGGAAGGATCAGCTTCTGTTAATGTTATTATATTTGGTAATTTGAGTTGTCTTCCTAACTTGGCTTCAGGTGAATGGATAATTAGGTTGCAGGTCACAAACCCACTTACTTGGAACCTTGCTGGCAAGTCAAGCATGCTGTTTTGACACCCCACAGCTGAGGATTGGCCTCCTCTGGGGGCAGGTTGTCAGGGAGGTTGTTGGGAGCCCGGGCGCCATACTGGACTAACTGTTGTTTGGTGGCAGGTAGCACAGTCTCTCATTGCTTTTGTCTTGTCTTACAAGGCCTGAAGCAATCATGGTGGAGGATTTTGTCTTGTTTTTGTTTCCCAAGTCCTTGCACAAGGTAAGTGTTGTTTTTTTACCTTTAGGATGATGGTTGTGCCAACTTTCTCTGGTTGTAGTTTACTTTTGTCTGTATTCATGACCCAGACCTTGTTGCCAACCTCATGTCTGACTTTGATGGGTGCAAAGGTCTTTTTTAGACGCTTTTCTTTCTTTTCTACTTGGTTGCTATTAGCCTGTATGACCTGGGGGTCCAGGCAGGGGGGGACCTTGCTTGGCATCTACAGCTTGGGTCCTGATAGCACCTGGATTATATTGGGTTTTGTTGCATAAACTAGCTTGAAGGGGCTTTTGCTGGTGAATCTGTTCACTCAGGTCCAGCATACAAGAAATGCAGTTTGTAGCTGCTTGTACCAGTCCTCAGGTCTCCCAGCGGTAAGCTTGGCCAAGGCTTGCACAAGGCTGCCATTTAGTTGCTCCACACGTCCATTGGTCTGAGGGTGGTAAGGTGTTGTCACCGTGTGCTGGACCCCATTCTTGGTGAGGTATACATTGGTATCCTCAGGTCAATTCATTGCCTCCATTGGTTATCAGGAAATATGGCTTTCCAAACTTGCTGATGATTTCTTACCCTATGAAGCATCACATGTCATTGCCTGTATGTGTTTTGACTGCTTGTGCAACTGGTCATTGTGTGGAAAAGTTGATGGCAGTGATGATGTACTTCTTGTTGTTATGTTTCCCAGGCATAGACCCCGCAATATCCAGGGCCCACACTTTGAATGGTAGTTGCATGCAAATGGGTAGTACTGATTTAGGCAGGGTCTCGCTCCTTACAAATTTTCCACATACTTTATACTGTTCCAAGACTTCCTGAACATCTTGATATAAGGTCGGCCACCAGGCCTTGTGTTTAAGGAATTTGTAAAGGTTACAACTTTTTGTGTGGCCCAGGTCTCTATGGTAACGCAAGATTGTATTGACTTGTTGATGGTTAAGAATATATGGGATGTTGTTCTGTTGGACATTTTTTGGTATAGGGTTCCATATAAGTTGGCAAATAGGTGCTCATTATTAATGACAGTTTCTTTTGTTATATCTGTAGTACCAGGGGGAAGCCCTTGTCCTTTGTACAAAGCACCAGGAGAGGCCAGTCTGGGTTGAGCCTATTCTTGCCCCATGTGGCCCTGACGTATACATGACAGTGCATCAGCCATGGCAAGCTCTGGGCCAGGCTTAGATTGTATGAGCATGTTAAACTGATCCAGAAGCTCCATCCAGCGCGCTTGTTGGCAGGATATGTTTGCTTGGGTCTTGAAGTAGATTAGAGACTTGTGGTCTGTCAAGGCTGTAAACTCTTCTTGTCATTCTAGATATCAGCGCCATTTGACTAGGCAGTGCACAATTGCCAACAGCTCTTTATCATGTATGGGATACTGGCACTTGCCATCTGTCAGTTTGCGTGATTCATAGGCCACAGGTTGGAAGTCACCATTGTTGTTTTTGATTTGTAGTACCCCTCTAATGAATGTGCCAGAGGTTTCTGTCTCCATGTGATACTCCCCATCACGTTTGGGGTACTGAAGAATGGGTGCTGTTATGAGTTTCTCTTTAAGATTTCTAAAGCAAAGGTCACGTTGGGGGTCCATACAAACTTGGATTTGGCGCCAGTAATGGCAGACATAGGTGCAGTCAGGACACCACAGTCTGTTATAAATTGTTGTACATAGGCAATCCTTCCCAGGAAAGTGCAGAGCTCTGACTTGTCTTTGGGTGGTGGCATTTTGCAAATGGCCTGGATTTTCTGGCTGTCAGGCTTGATGCCCTCTTTCAAAACTATGTGTCCCAGAAAAGGGTAGCTGCTTGCAGAAGAATTGACACTTGGAGGGCATGGCTAGCAGCTTATGTTGCGCTAGGGTGGCAAAGACTGCCTCTAGGTTCTTGTGATACTGTTCTACTGAGGGGCTGTAGACAATGATGTTGTCCAGGTATACCAGGGCATGCTTGCCAATATGGGGAGAAAAACCTTGTTCATGAAGGTCACAAAGGCTGATGGGGAGTTTGTCATACCAAAGTTGAGTACCACACACTTGTTCAAGCCGTATTTAGTGCAGAAGGCAATTTTGGGAATATCTTCTTCCTTGATACGGATCTGGTTCTAGCCTGCAATCAGGTCAATCTTGGAGAAGACTGTGGCGCCACCCAGGGCATCAAAGAGGTTGTCAATGAGTTATAGTGGGTAACAATTCTTGATAGTAATTTTGTTTAGGGCTCAGTAGTCTGTGACTAAGTGCAGGGTATCATCTTTCTTTGCTACAAAGAATACAGCAGCACCAAAAGGGAACTGTGAGGGACAGATAAGTCTTTTTTCCAATGCTTCCTTGAGGATTTCTGGATAGCGGGCTACAATCTCACAATCCTGAGGCATGGTGGTATCTTGGTGGTCCTTGAAGTGTATGATCTTGTACTGACAAGAGTCCCAGTCAATTGCCTTGAGGTTCTCCTGTTTGTCCACGGTCTCTGTGATACACACAAAGACATGATTGCGCAGGAGTTGGTCTACTGAGTTGGGATAAATCTGGTGGTTGATACCTTGACCTTTTGATGGTCAGTACAAATTTGCCCAGTCCACATGGGGATTGTTTTTTTGTAGCCAGTCTAATCCCAGTACAATTTCAAACTTGGAAAAATCAATGACAAGACCTTGAATGGTGAAATGTGGGTTCTCTAGCATGACAGAGAAGGGGGCAGTTTCCTGTGTCACAGCAATGTAATGTTCATCAGCTAAAACCACGTTTTAATCCACAAAGGATTGGTGGCTAACTTGAACTTATCTCTAAAGCTGCTGTTGAACAGGGTTTAATCTGCGCCCAAGTCCAGGAGTGCTGAGCCTGTGTAACTGCAAAAGCAGAAAGGATAAGACATCAGTTTATTTGGGTGTCTGATGATGGTGTACAGTACTGGGTCTTCTGAGGGTACTTGAATCATTGGGCATTGATCCACGTCCTTGGGTTGGTATTCATTGTTGGGCAAGTCAGGAATAGTCTGGGGAGAGCTTGGCTTGCTTAGCGCTCTCTCTGGGCTTTTCCCTTGTCTTGATTATCTTGAGTGGTAGTGACATATAAATAGGTTCAGTTTGATTGGCTGTTGTTCCTGTGTCATTTGCACCCACAGGTTTGTGGTTTGCACTGCTGTTGTTGTTCCCAGGGGGTGGTCTGTTAGAGCGCCCAGCTGGGTGAGAGTCCTTGTGTTGTTCTCTTTTTCCTGTTTGTGCCTTGTGGAGAGCGTTTGATGTTTGTTCTGCTTTCTCTGCCTCACAGTATAGGCTTTGCAAGTTGGTTACTTGATCCAGATTCATGTGTCCCATTACGTGCAACTTGAGTGTGTTGTAGTACATGAGGTGAGTGGCTGGAGTGTCAAAAGCCATGTTGGAGGAAACATAGTCAGAGTTCCTTGTAGGTGCGGGTGAGTTCTTTTACCATGTCAGTCTGGGTCAAGTTCTTAACTTGGCAGATGATCATGAGTGCATTGTTCTTAAGCACAAATCTTGCCAAGAAGTCTTTTTTGAAGGTATCCCAATTCTTCTTGGTGTGTTCTTCATGCTACTTGTTGCTCCAGGTGCTAGTGTTGTGAGTCAATCAAATGGAGATTTCTTTAATATAGAATTGTTGTAGGCATTCCATCTGGGCCAGATTGCTTTGGTAAGACTGGATACATGCTGTGGTGTTATTTTTTTTGGCTCCAGCAAAAGGTTCCAGGGCAGCGTGTTGTGATCTGAGGCGCAGCACAGAGTCACAACAGGGAATCCTAACCTTAGGATTGGATTTGTACTAAGTCTCAGTTAAAATGGCAGGGAAGGCTATGTAATTACCTTGTGGCCCTGAATGAATAATATATACTGGACTTAGCTAGAGAGGCGCCAAAGTATGTAGAGACACAAAAACAAAAATGTGAATATAACTTAATTTTATTGAAAAATAGGAAATGTATTATATAGTGGGTTGTAATACCACAAAACAATACCAGGACGTTAGGATCACTTGTCACAAGCATGAGAGGGGCAAGTGAGTTACACAGGATCAGGAAACTGAACAATTGTATTTCCCAATTTATAGCTAGCCTCATTTTGAAGGGCAAAAGCAAAAGAAAGAGATTTGTCCTCGAAATAACCCAACAAAGGAAAAATTGAAACATGGTAAATGGCGGCATTCACAACATTGCCCCCCTCTAGATTGGCCTTAGGGGGGTGATAATTGTGGAGGAACTTAGCATGCACACAAGCAAAAGACTGACCACTAGAGAGGAGCTTTACCATATAATCCAATCCTTGCTTAAAGGTCTGTGGTGCAGGATGCCACTCCCTAGTATTGCCATATTGGGACTGATTCCTTATTCAGAAAAGTATAAGGGGAACTGCTGCCCTTTTTTGTTATTACCATTGGAAGATAACCCTCCAAATTACATAGCGTTGTCTCCAATTATAGACCAATTGACGCACCTGCAGCTAGCTTCAGATGCGTCGGAGAGTGACCCATTGGAATGGGTTTTCATATGGCAATTAGTGACCAATTGGAGCATCTGCGGCTAGCAGCAGATGCATCAATTATCAACCCATTGCTTGTGCCCACTATGTAAATTGGTATACTGATCTTCTGCCCCTCTTTTTGCCAAAGCGGGAACCTGAAAAGAGAGTAGTCTGAAACCCTATTCTACACTTAATTCCCCAGAGACGGCCCTACTATGTGCTGCAACCACCTGACTACAGATCACATGCCCAAATGTTCATTTCTTGCCCAATCCAACCCATTTCTTTCTTAATATTCCCCAAAATGTTTCAGCCCTCCAAGAATAAGCTAATTGCCTGACAGTCTAGACCCTAGTCAGCATGTCTTGCCCTTTCTTTTCCCTCCTCCCCTCCAAGTATAAAAAGACCCCCAAGAGGTCCCCAATAAACAAGACTCACACACCAACACAACAATTGACTTACAAATCTTAGAATACTTGCAGAGACCAAAAATAGAGGTTCTGTTGAGTAAGAAGAATTTAGTCCTGTTGTTTTTCCAGTTGCTCAGCTACTCTTAAACCATCCCTACAACCCTTGAGCACCACAAGGTCACTTCTAAGGGCCAAATCCACAAGTCTAGCTTATGAGCTTGTCCTCCTACTCTGTGTTGATAATACAAAACGTGGTCTCCAATGGAGAACTCAGGCAGGGGGAATCCCCCAGCATTGTCAGAGGAGAGCTCCAGCAGCTTGGTCTTATAGGCAGATGTGTAGGCAGTAGCCTGTATATCAATGATGCGGTTGACTAGATCTTTGATGTGAACATCAGGGTTCATGGCCTTATCAGAGGAGAGTAGGGGTCCCCCAGGAGCAACAGAGTAGTGGCTTCATAACCATACAGCATAGAAAAAGAGGAATACCTGGTGACACAATGCTTGCTAAGGCAATAGACAAAGAGAGCAGCGGGTAAGTATAGGTCCCAGTTGGCGGCATCAGAGTAAGTAAGCTTCCTCATGATAGAAACCAGAGTTGAGTTGGCGTGCTGCAATGCCCCATTGGTGGAAGGATTATAGGGGGCAGAGAAAGACTGGTGAGACCCCAAGGCTTCAACCACCAAGGTCACTAACTTGGCGTTGAAGTTAGTCCCATTGTCAGACAACAACACCTGAGGGCAACCATGGCAGAAGAATACATCTTGCAGAAGAAAGGCAGCAGTGGTCTTGGAAGTGATGTCTTTAGTAGGACGAGCTTCTACCCAATTGCTAAAATGATCAACAGCAATTAGGATAAAGCGGCAACCAGAGCAAGAGCAAGGGAGAGGCCCTACAGCGTCAATACTGACAGTATGATTTGCGTGTTGAGGGGGGACTAGCTTGAACTCATGAGCGGCGGCTTTAGGACGCTAGAGCTGGCAATCATGGCAACTGGAAATAGCATCTGGGATCAGCAGGAAAAGATTTTCCCAGAAGTAATTCTTCTGGAGCCAGGCATGGGTCTTAGCAATGCCCCCATGTCCCGTCTCCTTATGAGCTTGCAGCACCAACAAAAGGCAAAGACTAGGCCTTAAATAGGGCAAGTAGTGGTCTTTTACTTTCTTGAAGAGCTGATTGTCACAAATGAGGGTGTCTTCAGATAGCTTAGAAAGGGCAACACAAACTTCCTCTGTCTCATTCTCCCATGACAAAGGGTATCCAATTAGTTCATACAACCAGTCAGCTTCAGCAGGGTGTAGGGCAAGGATGGACATCCTGGACAGCCCATCAGCATTCTGATGTTGAATCCCTTGGGCGGTGTAGCACAGTGAAGTCATACCCTTGTAGTCAAAGAGCCCATCTAGCTAGTTGTCCTTTGGGTTCCTTGAGTTGCAGCCATTTAAGCAAAGCATGGTCAGTAACCACAGTGAAATGGGTGCCATACACATAGTGGCGGAACTGCTTGATGGCATGCAGCACAGCAAGGCACTCCTTCTCAGTCACACTGTAGTTCTTCTCATGCTTATTCAGTACACAAGAGGTATAGGCTACAGGGTGATCCACACTCTTGTCATCTAGTTGAGCCAAGATAGCCAGGTCACTAGCATCAGTATATAAGATGAATTCCTTATTGTAGTCAGGATATACTAAGATGGGAGCCTCTTTGAGTTTTGCTTGAGGGTTTCAAAGGCTTGTTGTTGACTGGAGGTCCATTTGAAAGGGACATTACAAAACAGCTGGACCAAGGGTTCACTAGTGTCATCAAAATCAGGGATAAATTGTCTATAGTATCCCATCATGCCTAGGAAGACTAGGACTTCTTGCAGGTTGGTGGGCGGAAGCATTTTGTCAATGGCTTCAACTTTCTTAGTCATGGGGCGGATTCCTGTCTGAGTCACCTCATAGCCCAAGAATTCAAGGCATTGTCAAAACAGCAGGCTCAACCTGTTAGCAAGGTTCCAAACAAGCGGGTTCATAACCTGCAATCCAATTACCCGGCCACTTGAAGCCAGACTAGGAATTAAACTCGAATTTCCAAATCCAACAACATGAAAAGATGATGATCCCTTATGGTGGATACCTTGTTTTGGCGCTTGACTCATTACCAGGATCAAGCCATCCCCTTCATCATCCAGCTGTGTGATCAACACAATCATGTTCCTGTTTCCTTGATTCACATGAACTATATAATCACTATCTCTCAATAAAGATTATTATCTAGCTTCTAAATATTTTTCCCTTTGTAACTCTGCTAAAACAGCACAGTTACAACAGTGTTCCTTGAAGAAAACACACTTAGATGGGTTTGACTTAAGTCCAGCCTCACAAATCTTTATGAACACCTCCTTGAGATGGGCCAAGTGATCAGTGAAGGTGGCGCTGAAGACAGTGATATTGTCTAAGTACACTAAAACACATGAGAGCTTCAAATCATGGAGAATGGAATCCATGGCTTGTTGAAAAGTAGCTGGAGCGTTGCAGAGTCCTTGCAGCATTTGAGTAGGCTTAAACAATCCTTCAGAAGTGATGAGCGCAGCCTTCTGTCTATATTTGGGAGAGAGATCAACTTGCCAGTATCCAGAAGCCAGATCCATGGCAGAGAAGAACTTAGAGCCCCCAAGGCGGCAGAGGGCATCATCAATGCATGTTAAAGGGTAGGAATCCTTTTTGGTTAAGGAATTCAAGCGTTGGTAGTTCATCACAATACAATGAACTCCATCCTTCTTATTCAGTATGAGCAAGGGGGAAGCCCATGGACTTTGGGAAGGAGCAAGCAGTCCAGAATCTAAAAGTTGCTTAAGCTCTTTAGACACCTGAGCATCTTCTACTCAGCTGCAGCAGTAGGGTTTAGCACAAAAGAGGGGAGCATCACCAGTATCAATCTGGTGAATGACGCCTTTGGCTAACCCATAATCTGTGCTGTCCTTAGCAAAGATATCCAAAAACTAGTCCAGTAGGTCAAGCACCTCCTTCTGTTGAACTGGAGATAGTTGCGGGAAGTCTTGGGTATTGAACAACAATAGGACTTGTGGCTCATCCTCAGGTAAGTTAAAGTCCTGGAACGTACCAAAGTAATGGAGAGATAGGATGTCAGGAGCAGTCAATAACTTTCCATAGCCAACAACCTGCCCTCTAGACACATGTATGGGGAGAGCAGTCAAGTTGACATCCAGCAGTTAACAGGGTCTTTATGAGAAACATCCAAGATTCCTGGACAGTGATAAGGTTTGTTGCGGCCTAGCAAGGGAGGAGAGTAAAGCTCAAGGAATATGTGTTAAGGCAAGTTGTACAATATCTGAGAGTCCAGGATGGCTTGAGAGCCAGGGGAAATGATCACAGCAAAAGCGGCCAAGAGAGGAATCCCTTCTGACGCAGGAAAAGCCATAGGAGGGAACTTCATGTTGGAGGAATGGGTTTGGTATTTTAAAGTGAAAACACCAGTGGGATATTCCAAGGCACATGTCTTGAGGCGTTTCCCAGGAACTTTAAATGGCTCTTCAAAGATCAGAGGGACTTTTTATCTCAAGATAGAGAGGAAGCCTTCCTTTAAGTTGATTATCCCATTATATTCCCTAAGGAATTGAGTACCAACTAGCAGGTCATAGCTCTTGTTATCCAGGACAACGGCAGGCGCAGCCAAGAGCAGCTTGCCAAATTTCATGGGCAGAGCAGAATAAGCTCCTATAGCGCAAGTCATGGAAAGCCCAGCTGTGCTATAAAATTGATGATAGTTAAGATCAGGGGCAAGTTTGAGCTTCTTGACAAGCTTTGAGGAGACAACATTAACAGGGGACCCTGTGTCTAAGACAGCTTTAATTTTCACCTTTTGGATGGATATTTCAACACAAGTGGTGATACAACCAAAGGGAGGGAGGACAGCCAGAATGTCTTGGGCTTCTGTTGGTTCTTTGTCCCACTTTTTAATCATGTATCTGAGGCCTGGGAACTCTTTATAGACCGTCTGGAGAGGGAGCAAGAAGGAGATATTTTTTAACACAGCGTCAGCAACCTCAGCAGATTCTTCAGAAGACTTGATAAGCACAGGAGATCTCTTGGCTTGGGTGAGGTAAGGGCGAGAGACAACCTCCTTGGCTTCAGGCAGAGGCTTGGCAATTGTAGTAGCCTTCCCAGAACATAGCTTATAAGGGACTGCAATAGTTTCAGGGACAGCCAGGACAGAGTATCCATAGGCATCAGGATCTTCTACATAAGAATTGTCCATGTCAGAGTCACCAGATATGTTGTGGAATAGCAGCAGAAAGGGAGGAGCCTCATTGTCAGCAGGCTCAGAGTCAGCAATGGAGGGGAGAATTGAAGGAGACTAGGAAGAATTGTCAACCAAGAGTGTCTCTGCCTCTAGGTTGACTGTTTTTTTCTCGTCTGTTCCTTAGGACTAGCTCCTTCAACTTGAGGGTTAGTGCAGACCTGGTAATGGTGACCTATTTTTCCACAGTTATGGAAACCCTGTTGTGAAGGAGGATTCTGAAAGTTCATGGTAAGGATACACAGCCCACGTGAAGACAAACCAGAGGTAGAGGCAGCATGATTCTCCCATACAACTGCCCCAGAATGGGTAAGGTGCATATCCTGCAACAGTGTATTTATGCTCTTCATGGAAGAAAGCATGGTTTTATGGGCCTTGAAGTGAAGACACAGAAGTTGTTTAACCTTGAGGGCTTGAGTACAAGCCATTTATGCTTCATATGCAGTCAACTGGCGGCTTGTGATCAGTTGCTGTCCTTCCATGTAGAATCTATCTGCAAATTCAGCTAGGGTCTCCTTTAGTTTGAAGGCAATATGCATGAAGGCGTCCTTCTTCACTTCCAAGCTAAGGTCACCACCAAATTTTTCAATCAGAAGTTGCTTCATATCTTCCCAGGTCTCAATGGTGGGCAGCTCTGGTACTAATATCTCTTGACAGGTTGTGTGCAGACAGGTTAGAATGTGTTCCTTCTTAACTTTATCTGAGGCTCTTCTCATGGCAGTTTCTTAGATATTTAGGAAGGCTGCAATGGTTGAGGTTTTGGGATCAAAGACTTGCTTAAAGGTAGGCTTAAAGTGTGCTTCTAGATTTGGGCCACCATTGTTGCTATTGAATACATTTATGTGTGGGGGAGAATTCTGCTTCTAACTTGATGGGGGGCTGCCTGGCCCACAGCTGGCAAACATTATCTTCAAGGGTAGTCAAGGTGTCAGCAGTGTGGGTGCCCGTATTATTAGGGAGGGTGGTCTGCTGCTCAGTAACATCCAGGCACTGACCCTATGCAGTTACTACCAAGGAAAGCTCAGCCAGCTGGGAAGTAAGAGACGGGCCCACCAAAAGGCAAGGGGCAAACCTATCATTTACTGAATTAACCGCTTCACTTAGTTCTTGTGCGTTTTTATCAAGCTCAGAGTGATCTCGCTTTAGGAGGTCCACTTTATTGACTAGAGCTATCAACTCTCTAGAACAATGGATGTGAGAGGCTCCTGACAAGCCAGGGCAACAACCACCTTTGCCCACAACTTCAGGTGGACTAACTACAGACGCCATTGCCTCACGCAAAGTAGCAACCTCTTGTTGTAATTTAGCAACCTGAGCCATCAGCGCAAGCACTTGAGGGTCAGGCTGAGGGACTTTGGGGGGTAATCCTGACTGCAGGTAGATGCTCTTAAATCTCAAATGGCATCCCAGAGCCTCTGTTCTCTATCTGCTAGCTTTTTAGATGGAGGAGAAGGCGGGGCATCTGCTTTGGAGGCAGACAGTACATTTACTTGAGTCTGGAGTTTGGCAATGGTTGTGGTGGTAGCAGCCCTTTCTTGATCAAAGTCCTCGCCAAGTTTGTGGAGGCCCTTTGCAGCATGGACCACTACTTACTGTAATTGGTCAAAGGAATAAGCACTGAACTTGTTGAGTTGTTGCACAAGTTGTTTGAAGTCAGTGAGATAGGCGTTTAGAGTGGAGTCTACTTGGGCACACCAGGGCTGTTCCAGTTGATGGAACTCATGAAGGTGCTCTCTGACATACTCTGGGATGGATTGGCACATTCTTTCAATGGAAGTGACCAAACAAGACTGGGAGGTGACAGAGTTGCACTGATTGTTGGATACTAAAGAAAACAGAGAATGAATCCACTGCTGGTAGGCTGCAAACTAATCCCAGTGATGGGTGACAGCGGCTTACAACAACAAAATTTCCTGAACATGGAGCCCTAATCCCATTTAATGATGGACTAAGGCGGGTTGTACAAAGGAGGATAATAGATGTTCAGCAGAGCCAGCTGCTGAGAGGAGATGCTGTGGAAATTGTGGCGATACAATCAATTTGTAGTATTCTGCCCAATTGAACTGAAGCTGAAGGCAAGGGATGGCCCCATCACGGGCTATCCCAAGGGCAACTGCCATGACTTGTTCCAAGTCAGGGGTACCCAAAGGATAGACCACTAGGCGGGGACCACTCCCAAGGTTTAGCACAGTAGGTACAATAGGCGGGTTGGCAATGTCTTTTTCAATAGGAGGACTGATAATTTCAGGCAAAGCTGGCTCTTGTATAGGTGGAGGCAAAATCCTGAAAATTTAGTTGCAAAGGGGGTAACCAAGGGGCTTACAGCCCCTGTAGTGAGCACCGTTTTTGTTGTGATCTGAGGTGCAGCACAGAGTCAGAACAGGGAATCCTAACCTTAGGATTGGATTTGTACTAAGTCTTGGTTAGAATGACAGGGAAAGCAAATGTGTTTATCTTGCGGCCCTGGAAGAATAATCTCTACTAGTTGTGGCTAGAGAGAGGCGCAGAAGTATCAGAAGACACAAAGACAAAAATGTGAATAGAACTTAATTTTTATTGGTGAATATGAAATGGAATATATAGTGGTTAGGAATACCACAAAACACTACCAGGACGGTAGGATCACTTGCCACAAGCATGAGTGGGGCAAGTGAGATGCGCAGAATCAGGAAACCAAACAATTGTATTTCTGGATTTGCAGTCATCAACTCATTTTGAGAGGCAAAAGCAAAAGAAAGAGATTTGTCCTCAAAATAACCCAAAAAAGGCAAAATCAAAAAATGGTGAATGGCAGCATTCATGACACAGTGCTTCAAAGTATTTGGGCTACATAGGCTGGCATGGTACTTTCATCAGTTGCACAAGGAAATACGGGGGCAGCCTGGAAGAACCGTTGTGCTGACAGGGCATTGAACGCAGGGAGTGGTATTGATAAGGAGCGCCTATTAGGGAAGCTTCTAATAAAAGTAGGATGAGAAGAAGTATATTTTATTGGATGATACTTTAGACTTATATAGGTTTAGCTGTGGCGGGGATATTAGTTGGACCAAACCCAGGGGCTGGTCATGTGCTGGATGGGTTCAAGTTGTTGGATACCTGGACAGTCATGTGATATTGGTTTGTTGCCATTTCTGGTATGTCAAACAGTATATTGGGAAGGCACCAAATTGGGCAATGTCTGGATGTTAGGTGTGATGGCAATAGCCTGAATACTTGTACATCCAGACCCTTGACACACCCCTCCCTTAAGGGGTTACTAGGGTACATCAGGAGGGGCTTTGTCTTGACGGCTGCTGCCTGATGTTCCTGGAGTTGTTTACTAGTGGGCACCAACTGGGTCAAGTTTTCTCCTTTGCTAGGGCTGAGGCGAGGTCTGTGGTACTTTTTGGTAATGGGTTCTTTGGCACCCTGGAACTTAACCAGGTAAGTTTCCTTTCTGGTTGGTATCTGATGATTCTTCTTGGTCCCCTGTGTACTGAGTCTAGTTTCTTTCTGTTCCCAGCTAGGACCCAGACGGGGGAGTTGATGGGGATGAGTCCTCTGTTAAGGTTACCTTTTGAGTTTTGAGTCTCTTTGTTTCTGCCAGTTTGGCTTTGAGGCGTATGTGTTGTAGTTTTGGTGCTTGTTCCACTGTGAGAGGTTTTCCCAGGGGATCTTTATGTATGGTTGTTTGTTGTGGGTAACTAAATCTGATTTGTACCTGTATGTTAGTCAAACAGTGATAGCCTGTTCCTGATTGTTACAAACCCAGGATACTAGTAATGCATGTTTCACATATAGCAGCCATGTGTCTTTGGCTTTGCCATCCATTATTTTCTCCATGGTCTGATAAGGCTGCCGTTAAGCGTTCAACTCTGCAGTTGGCCTATGGCCTGTAGGGCAAGGTTGTGGAGTGTTTGATGTTTTTTGTTTTTAGATTGTTGTTTACTACATGGCCTGTTAGCTCCTTTGCTCCATCTGTTATGATGTAGTCTGGAGTGCCGTAGTCTGCTATGATTGCTTTATTGATGAATCAATTTAATGTTTCCACCTTGTGATCTTTTTGCCCAGCAGATGGGCCAATGTGTGGCAAAGTTGATGCTACAATTAGGAAATGTTGATTTGTTTTGGTTTCTGGGAAGGGTCCCACTACGTCCAGTCCCCAAACCTTAAATGGTTCAGGGTCAGGTACTGGGTTAACTGTTGGCTGTGGTGCCTTGGTGCTGGCATATTTTTCACATACTTACACTTTTTAGAACATCAATTATGTCTTGCTTCAGGTTGGGCCACCACACTATCTCTTTCAGGTGAGATATATTTTGTTAGCCTTTGTGTGTCCTAGCAGGTGATGGTGTTTTAATATAGTGTCAACTCTTTGTTTGAGTGGGATGTATGGAATGTGTTTATCTTTGATGATTTAGTATACTGTGCCATTTGATACAGGGAAGTGTTTTCATTCCTTACTAGCGTATTGTGGGTTAGTTGATGTGTGGAGGGGTCCTTTCCCTTTTCTTTTACTCAGTGTTGTATAGGTTGGGCCAGTCAGGGTCCAGGTAGTCAGGGTGATCCCTCTTGGCTGGCATAGCCTAGAGAGAGCATCAGCTGTGACTACTCTCCCCCTTTTGTATTGGATGTCCAGGTTAAGCTGTTTCAGCAAGGACATTCATTTGCTTAGCGCCGTGCGAGTGCGTTCTGAGTTTTGAAATAGATTAAGGATTATTGGTCAGTTACACACAGACGTTTAAGTGTCCTTTGAGGTAACATCTCCATTTCTTGCATGCGTGGTATATTACTACATTCTTTATTGTGTATTGGGTATCTCTGCTCAGTGTTTGTTATTTTCTGCTTTTGTAGCATACTGGCAGGAAATCTTGCTGCCCTGGCTGGCAGATGTGTAGGACTGCGTCAATGGCGGTGTCACTGGCATCCAACCAACTTGTAGCACCTGTTGTTATCAGGGTATTGCAAGATTGATGCTTCAATCAAACTTGTTTTAATAGTTGGAAATTCTTGTTGCATTCTGGTGTCCAGATGAATTTCTTTTGGCATTATCTTTGATTAGGTCATTGATTGGTGCGGTGACTTTCCGCAGTCTTTGATGTATTTCCTAGGTAACTACCATACTAGAAAGCATCTAACTTGTTTCACGGAGGTGGGGCATTGCATGAATTTATAGATTTTATTTTATCTGGGTCTGCTTTGATGCCACTGTCAGAACAATGTGGCCCAAGAACAAAGTTCCTTTTCCATAAATTGGCACTTACTAGCTTAGCGTATAGTTTGTGCTTTGCAAGTTGATTGAGTGTCTTGCAGACATGCATGAGGTGTTCCTCTTTTGTTTTTGAAGATATGATGATGTTGTCAAGGTAAAATAATGTGTTTGAGAGGCCGTTTAGTGCTTGGTTCATCATGGTGACAAACGTCGGGGAGCGTTGGTCATCCCGAAGTTCATTACTTTACATTCAAATGACCCAAATTGTGTGCAGAACACAGTCTTTGGTATTCTTCTCTTTAATTCAACTTGGTTGTAACCATATGTGAGGTCAATTTTAAAAATCTTTGCTCCGGTGACCTTGCAAATAGGTCTTCAATGAGGGGCAGTGGGGATTTATTCTTTACTGTACTTGCGTTTAGTGCTCTGTAGTCAGTAACTAAGCAAATATATCCTTCTTTTTCTTTACAAAAAAACTGCCACCCCCACGGGGATTCAGACGGGCAAATGAATCCTTTGGCTAGGTTGTTCTCAATATTGATTTTGAGTGTTTGGGTCTCCATGGGGGAGAGTCTGTAGAGGGTGCAGGTTAAGCATGTCTTTGCATAGGTTGATGCTGTATTTGACCTCCTGCTCAGGGGATAACTCTGTGAGTTCCTCCTTAAATACATGAGTGTATTTGTTTAGGAGTGCTTCAAGTTCTAGGCATTAGATTTTGGTTGTTTGTATATTATTAAATTCAGAGTACCTCATAATGTGGAGGGTACTGTCTTTGGTTAGATGTTCAGAGTCATCTTGATTTATGAATTAAACAAATACTGTATCTCTTAGAATCAGGTTGTTGGGTTCTTTGAGAATGTTGAAATTGACTCCATTCGTTTTATTTTCATGGTCTTTGTTTTCCAACATACGCTGGGATTCACTATGGTAAACCAGTCCATGCCTCTACAATGTCGTAGTTTATGTTGTTCATGACAAGTCCTTTGATGAACGTTTTTATGCCTTGGAGGCCTATTCTGAAGGGAGTTATTTTGCCTCAAGTAGAACTTTTATTTGTCTGCCATTCTGGCGTATTTGAAGTTGGATTTGACAACTGGTATTTTTACTTGGTTACAAAAGCTTGCTAACCATAGTGTGTTGTGCACCAGAGTCAAATAAAATTTTATGTGTATGTGATTTGTAAGTGCATGGATAGACAAGAAGTTGTGAGCAATCTTTAATTTTTACGTTCATAAAAATGGAGGATTGCGGGACACGGGGATGCAAGCAGCAAATTTGTGCCTTGGTACTTCTTCTTGTCATGTTGGGGGAAGACAGGGGCACTTAATCCTGTTCCCCCTCCTCTTTTCCCTGTTCCTCCGTTTCAAGACCTTTGAGGTCAGAGAATGTGGGATCAGATTTGTAGCAGTTGCTACTTCAACGTTGTTAACTTTGGCGGTTTCCTCTTTCTTGGGACAGGAGCGGTTTGTGCTTTGGCTACAATTCCATTGCTACCATTGGAGTTGCCATTGTTATGGTTGGTATTTTGGCGTTTATTGTCATTGCTGTTTTCTCTGCCATTGCTGTTTGAGGAGAGGTTGCTGTTGCGTGCAGCATATTCCATGTTGGCGCGTTTTTCAGCGCGCTTGGCTTCAGCAATGAGCGCAGGCATGGAGGTATTTGCTTCTGGGCGGATGAGGCAGCAACAGAGGGTTTCATTCTGTTTCTGAATGACGCTCTGGTGTGTACGTTGTCAGCTTGTGCTGGGTTTTGGATTTTGCAATGTATTTCTTCAAATTTGTTGGTGTAGGCTGCAATAGTGGTCTTTTGAGGAAGGTCTCTGAGCTGTATTGCAATGTCTTGAAGAGATTTGGTGACGCGGAAATTGTGGGTGATGTTGGCTTTGAACTCTTCCCAGTTGTCAAGCTGGTTGTTGGTTTGTGAGCCAACCCAGGTGGCAAACCAGTTAGCTGCGGCTTCATATAGGTGCTTGCTGGCTTCCTGGACCCATTTCTCATGGGGAATGCGGCTGGCGCAGAGTTTAGCGGCTGTGTGGTCTAGCCAGTTGATGACGTTTTCTTTGTCTTTACCAAAGAACTTGTCAATACCAATGTATTTGGTGTTGGCAACTTCACCTGTAAGGTGGTTGTGTGTTTGTTTGTTGTTGAAGAGAGTGACTGTATTGAATAATCTTGGTGCATGCTTTGGGCATGACCAGACCTTCAAATATGGTGCATCCACTAGGAATATCTTTGTCAATGTTGTGGGTGCGGAAGTACGTTTTCCAGGTCTCCTGGGATGTGGCCTGGTTGAGTATATGAGCAAAGGTGGGCGGGTTTCGGTCAGTCATTTTCTCTTTCATGGGTGTGGTCAAAAACTGTAGTGCTACCAGTGATAAGGAGCGCCTTTTGAGGAAGCTTTGAATATAAAAGTAGGAGGAGAAGTATATTTTATTGGATGATACTTTAGACTTATATAGGTTTAGCTGTAGCAGGGATATTAGTTGGACCAAACCCAGGGGCTGGTCATGTGCTGGATGGGTTCAAGTTGTTGGATACCTGGACAGTCATGTGATATTAGTTTGTTGCCATTTCCAGTATGTCAAACATTATATTGGAAAGGCACCAAATCAGGCAATGACTGGATGTTAGGTGTGATGGCAGGTGCCAGAATACTCGTAAATTCTGACCCTCAACAGTATCACCATATTTTGGTACAGGACAAAGCCATCTGGTATTTCAGTACCAGGTGCGTACAAAGTCCAGTCTAGTGGGAGGCCAGACATGATTCTATTGAGGATTTGTTGACCGCAGCAATTACAGGCAACAGGCGTAATTTTGTAAGATAAGGTAGGATGTGGACCCTACCTGTGCTACCAATGCCGTAACTGTGCTGTTTTAGCAGAGTTACAAGGGGGAAAATATTTAGAAACTAGATAATATTCTTTATTGAGAGATAATAATTATATAGTTGTTGTGAATTGTAGGTAACAGGAACATGATAGTGTTGATCACACTGTGGGATGGTGAAGGGGGTGGCTTGATCCTTGTAATGAGTCAAGCGCCAAAACAAGTTACCTCCCAGGAAGGATTAGCTTCTGTTCATGTTATTGTATTTGATAATTTGAGTTGTCTTCCTAAATTGGCTTTGGGTGGATGGATAATCAGGTTGCAGGTCACAAACCCACTTACTTGGAACCTTGCTGGCAGGTTGAGCCTGCTGTTTTGACATAAACAATGCTGAAACAGCAACCCACTATGAATATGACCCCACATTTTCTGACCTCAAAGGTCTCAAAACAGAGGAACAGGGAAAAGAAGAGAGGGGACAGGCCTAAGTGCCCCTGTTTCCCCCAAACCAACAGGAAATTGTACCAAGGCACAAACTTTGCTGCTCACATCCCACGTGTCCCACAATCCTCCATTTTTATGAACATAAAAATTAAAGATTGCTAAAAACTTCTTGTCTATTCATGCGCTTATAAATCTCATACACAAATTATTTTTATTTAACTCTGGTTCACAACACACCATGGTTAGCAAAGCATTTATAACCAAATACAAAATACCAGCTGTCAAATCCAACTTCACATATACCAGAATGGCAGACAAATCAAAAGTTCTACTCAAAGGCAATATAATTCCCTTCAGAATTGACCTCCAAGGCATTCAAGCGTCCATCAAAGGACTCATCATGAACTACATAAACTACAAAATTGTAGCAGGCATGGACTGGTTCACCCAAGTGAACCCCAGTGTATGTTGGAAAACAAAAACTATGACCATCAAACGCAACAGAGTCAATTTCAAAATTCTCAAAGAACCTAAAATCTCATCCTAAGAGACACAGTATTTGTCCAAGTCATAAAAAAAGACAACTCAGAATGTCTAACTAAAGATATTACCCTCCACATAATGAGGTACACCAAATTCAATAACATACAAACAACCAAAATCTAATGCCTAGAACTTGCAGCACTCCTAAACAAATACACTCATGTATTTAAGGAGGAACTCACAGAGTTATCCCCTGAGCAGGAGGTCAAACACAGCATCAACCTATGCAAAGACATGCCAAACCTGCACCCCTCTACAGACTCTCCCCCATGGAGACCCAAACACTCAAAATCAATATTGAGAACAATCTAGCCAAAGGATTCATTTGCCCGTCTTCATCCCTGTAGAGGCAGCCGTTTTCTTTGTAAATAAAAAGGAAGGATCTCTTTGCCTAGTTACTGACTACAGAGCACTAAATACAAGTACAGTAAAGAATAAACACCCCCTTTCACTCATAGATGATCTATTTGCAAGGCTCTACAGAGCAAAATTTTCTCAAATATTGACCTCACATCTGATTATAATCAAGTTGAAGTAAAAGAGAAAGACATACCAAAGACTGTGTTTGTTGTGTTTGGCTCCTGGGGACAACATCCAGGAGGACACAGCGGGAAATATTTATAACAAAAGATTTGAGGTTTGAAGCTAGCCTTGGGTTAGCCTTCAGGAAAAAATTAAAGACACATACCTTAATTTCCTGGAATACAAGATGTGAAATTCCTTTTGGCAAAAATGAAAGGAAAAAGCTTAAAAAATATTAAAGCCAACACAAATGTGGATAAACTTGTCTTTATTAGGAGAAATGATTCTACTTAAATAGTAGACAATGGCCAATGATCACTCATTAGGTAGACAGAGTGGCAGAAGGAGTCATGTTGGGATGAGGTCATACCAGGATCAGTCAAAGACAGGTATGATAATCTGGAATGGGTGGATATTGAACCTGATTCATTTGCAGAAGGTAAGGAATTTCTGAAATCAAAAGCAAAACCAACTAAGTCTTTGCACATATCAATATTTGAAATCCATATTGAAATGGCATTAATGGCGCAATTTACAACATCTCCCCCCTCAAGATTGAACACAGGGAGTTGATATTTGCAGAGGAATTTAGAGTGTACCCAGGCAGAAGGACGGCTGGAGGACAATAGCTTCACAGTATACTCGGCACCCTTCTTGTAGGTGATTTCATAAGGTCCAACCCAGAGGGAGTCTAGCTTATGTGCACGCCCCCAGTACAATTTTGATAATTGAGGACTAGGTCACCCACTTGGTACTCAGGGAGGGGGCTCTGGAAGTGTTAGAGGGCGAGAGTTCCAGGGCTTTGACCTTGTAAGCAGTAGAATAGGTGGTATCTTGGATGTCAATGATACAGTTAGTCAAGTCTTTGACATGAGCTTCAGGATTAGTAGAGGTGTCAACCTCCATCAATGGTGGTCCCAAGATTGAGGGGGTAGTGACTTCTTGTCCATACAGCATAGCAAAAGGGGACTGGCCAGTCACTTGGTGTCTGCTGAGTCTATACGCAAAGAGGGCAGCAGGGAGGAACATATCCCAGTTAGCGGCGTCAGAGAGTGTAAGCTTCCACATAATGGACACAAGGGTGGAGTTTGCCTGTTCCACAGCTCTGTTGGTGGATGGGTTATATGGTGCAAAGAAGGATTGATATGTACCCATAGCTTTTACAATGGACATTATGAGGTGAGCATTAAAGTTGGTCCCATTGTCAGAAAGCAGGACTTGAGGGCAACCATGATGGTAGAAGATGTCTTACAACAAGAAATTAGCTGTGGTCTTGGCTGTTATATCTTTTGTTGCTCTGGCTTTGACCCATTTGCTAAAGTGGTTGATGGCTACCCAGATGAATTGACACCCAGACCTAGAACGCAGGAGAGGCCCAACTGCATCAATACTCACAGTGTGGAAGGCATGCTTAAGGGGAATGAGCTTGAACTGATGTTGTAAAGGTCAGGGGCGTTGAAGCTGACAAGAATGGCAGGAGGCAAGGACGTCAGGAATTAGGAGGCACATATTCTCCCAGTAGAAGTTCTTAAACAACCAGTCATGGGTCTTTGCTATGCCTCCATGTCCAGTGTCAATGTGAGCTTGGATAATAATGGCTATCCTCATGCTAGGGCAAACATAGGGTAGGTAGGCATTGTTGACTTTTTTGAAGAGCTGCCTATCTCAAATTACAGTGTCCTTGGATAGGGTTTGTAGCGCCAGTCAAATATCTTCTGGCTCAGTGGTCCAAGAGTCAGGGTACCCTATTAATTTGTATAGGTGATCAGTGTCAGCAGGGTGGATAGCTAGTATTGGCATCCTTGACAAGCCATCAGAGTTCTGATGTTGGGCCCCAGGATGGTGTATCACAGTGAAATTGTATCCTTGTAGACACAGAGCCCAATGCGCTAGTTGACCTTCAGACTCCTTTAGCTGTTGCAGCCATTTGAGGGAGGAGTGATCTGTGACCACCCTGAAGTGGGTCCCATAAATGTAGTGTCTGAGCTGTTTCACTGCATGCAAAACAGCTAAGTGTTTCTTCTCTGTGACACTATAATTCTTCTTGTGTTTGGTGAGGACTTGCAAAAAGTAGGCCACAGGTCAGTCTACGCCTTCATCATTAAGCTGGGCTAAAATGGAACCCACAGCTACTCTGCTTGTGTCAGTATACAATATAAACTCTTTATCATAATCAGGGTAGACTAGGATAGGAGCCTCTTTGAGCTTGGCTTTCAGCGCTTCAAAAGACTGTTGTTGGCTGTCAGTCCATTCAAAGGGTACATTGCAAAGGAGTTGGACAAGAGGTTTGCTTAATTCAGCAAAGTCAGGGATGAATTGTCAATAGTACCTCATCATACCAAGAAACACTTGGACCTCTTTTAGGCTTGTGGGGGGCAGCATTTTGTCAATGGATTCCACCTTATTATTCATAAGGTGTATTCCAGTTTGGGTGACCTCATGGCCCAAGAATTCAAGTTGTTCCTTGAAAAAGGAGCATTTAGAGGGTTTGAGTTTCAGGCCTGCCTCTCAAATTTTAAGGAAGACAGCTTTGAGGTGGTCCAAATAGTTGGTAAAGGTGGAGCTGAACACAGTAATATCATCAAGGTATATGAGGAGGCAGGAGAGCTTCAAATCTTGCAGAATGGAGTCCATAGCCCGTTGGAATGTAGCAGGGGAATTGCAGAGTCCTTGGGGCATGCAAGTGGGTTCAAAAAGGCCTTCTGAGGTGATAAACACAGCCTTTTCTCTATCTTCAGGAGATAAGTCAACCTTCCAGTATCCTAAGGCAAGATCTATAGCAGAAAAAACTTTGATCCCCCTAATCTTCTAAGCACAGCAATAATTCTAGGCAGAGGGTAAGAGTCCTTTTTGATGAGCAAGTTCAGGTGGCAATAGTCCATCACAATGCAATGGCCTACATCCTTCTTTTTGAGGATCAACAATGGGGAGGCCCAAGGGCTATGAGAGGGAGCTAGTAGTCCAGCATCTAAGAGCTGTTTAAGTTCCTTAGAGACCTGAGCATCCTCTACCCTACTGCAGCAGTAAGGTTTGGCACAAAAGGGTGGGGCATCACCTGTATCAATCTGGTGGATACCCTCTTTGCTAGTCCATAGTTGGTGGGTCCCAAGGCAAAGATATCCTTAAACTAATCTAGCAGCTCTTGAACATCTTTTTGTTGAATGGGTGACAGTTGTGGGAAATCAGCGGCAGTGAAAAGGGAGAGAACCTGAGGGTCTCCTCCAGGCAAGTTGAAATCACTAAACGTTCCAAAAGGGTAGAGGGACGCCACTTGCTCTGAACCTAATATGCAACCATGCCCAACAACCTGGCCCTTGGTCACCTGCATAGGCAGGGTGGTCAGGTTAGCCAACAACAGCTGTACAGGCTCCTTATGAGTTTGATCCAAAATCCCAGGGCACAACCAAGGCTCTTTAAGGCTTAGGGAATTAGGTGAATATAGCTCCAGAAAGAATTTTTCAGGAAGCTTGTAGGATATCTAGGAGTCTATAATCACTTGGGAGCCTGGAGAGATGGTAATAGCTGCGGGGGCAAGAAGAGGCACACCTTCTTCTGAAGTACAGGAAGGAGGAGGGGAACACATATTAGAGGAATGAGTCCTGTACTTGAGTGAGAAGATACCAGTGGGGTACTCAAGCATGCAAGTCTTAAGACGTTTTCCTGGGAGACACAGGGGTTCTTCAAAGATTAAAGGGACCTCATACCCTAAGAGTGATAGGTACCCATCTCTAAGGTTCACAACCATGTTATACTCTCAAAGGAACTGTGTACCAACCAGGAGATTGTAACTTTTTGTTTTCAAGGACAACAGCGGGGGAAGCAATGAGGAGTTTCTCAAACCTCATGGGTAGAGCGGAGTAGGCACCAATGGCTCAAGTTTGTGCCATGTCAGCTGTGCCATACAACTGAGTGTAGTTGAGGTTGGGAGCCAGATTAAGTTTTTTCATCAACTTGGAAGATACCACATTGACTGGAGAGCCTGTGTCCAAGATAGCCTTGATCTTAAACTTTTGGATTGATACTTCCACATGAGTAGTATCTTTCCCAAAGGGGGGTAAGAAAGCTAGCACATCCTGGGTAGCTTCCAATTATTTCTCCCATTTAGCCAACATGCATTGTAAGAAAGGAATTTCCTTATACACAGTCTGCAAGGGGAGCAATGCAGTCACATTCTGAAAGAGAGCTTCTGCTAGTTCAGCCGCCTCTTCAGAGGAATCTACCAAGACAGGGGGACAATAAGCCTGGTCCAAGTAAGGACAAGCCACTACAGCCTTAGCTTCAGTCACATATGGTCAAGTTGTAGTTGTGGTTTTCCCTGAACTTAGCTTTTAAGGGACAGAGACTGTCTCTAGGACTGCCAGCACCAAGTAGCCATAACCATCAGACTCATCACAGTCAGAGTCCTCAGGCTCAGAAGCACTAGAGAGTTTATAAAACAAGTGAAGGATAGTCAGGCCAGCTGAGGGGGGAGATTCCTTATCAGAAGGGGGATCAGGAGGAGACAGGGGAGATTGGTCAGCAGAGAGCGTCTCCAACTCTAAGCTGGACTCTCTTTTCCCGCCTGTTCCTTTGAGTTGCAACCCTCTACCCAAGGATTGGTGAAGGTACGTGATTGGTGTCCTATTTGACCACAGTTATGGCATCCTTGTCTCTTAGACAACCCACTTGAGCCTAGGATCATAATGCACAGAGTGAAGGAGGTGGTTCCTGTATTGTTGGTTTTATTTTTTGCGCACTACAGTATCCCCATGGGTCAAGTGCATGTCCTGTAAGAGAGTCTTGATACTCTTCAATGAAGTAAGGGAAGCTTTGTGGGCCTTGAAGTGTAGACATAGGAGCTGGTTCACCTTCAAAGTGTTTGAGCATGCTGTGCATGCTTCCTAAGGAGTTAACTGACAACTGGTGATCAACTGTTGTCCTTCAATATAGAAACAATCAGCAAACTCAACCAAGGTTTCTTTGGGCTTGAATGCAATATGCCTAAACCCATCCTTCTTGACTTCCAAGCTGAGATCTCCTCCAAACTCTTCAATTAGGAGTTGCTTCATGTCCTCCCAAGTGACAATAGAAGGGAGTTTGGTGACCACAACTTCTTAGCATGTGGGATGCAGGCAGGTAAGAATATGCTCCTTCTTAAGTTCATCAGTGGCCTTACACATTGCAGTCTTGTAAATTGTCAGAAAGGCAGCAATGGTAGAGGTTTTAGGATCAAATATCTTCTTGAACAAAGGCTTGTAATTGGGTCAATGGATGAGGAGGTGAATTGGCTGTTGTCACCTGGGTTGAGGACATTAATGTGGGGATTGCCCTCAAACTTGGATTCAGCAGCAGGTTGTCTAGCCCAGAGGAGTTGAAGTCTTTCCTCTAGGGTATCCAAGGTAGAGCTGTTCTGTCCACTAATATCTCTAGAGGTGGCGGCAGCAACTCCAAATGTGTCAATCTTAATTTGTTGCACCAATAAGGTGCCAGTGATCCTGTTGCGGCAAATGGTCAAGGAAGTGGTCTGGGCAACCAAGGGGATGACTTGTCCATCCATTGTCTTGGTAAAGCAGGAGAGGTTTTGTACCTCTCTCTCCAATGCATCCTGCCTATCAACAACATCATTTGTTACTTCCGCTAGCTGATCCAGTGCACATGCACAGTTGACCCAGGGTTGTCCTTCCAAACCAGGGCAGCAACCATAATTGCCCTGAGCAGGAGTATTAACAACTTCAGTTTCCTCTTCACCTTCAGACTCAGAGGACAAGTCCTCAGAATTAGAGAGGTCTTGTCTTAAGTACTCAATTTCTCCTCAAAAAGAAGCTACTTGGTCACTGAGCAAAGCAATGCAAGGGTCAGGCATAGGTTTGACTGGAGGGGGGTTCTGAACAGAAGATTGACGCTAAGTGGTAGCCTTGAGCTCGGCTATTGCTTCCCCTACCTTGGCCTCAAAGTCAGATGGGACCTCAACAGGAGGAGCAGGAGGAGTCACCTCAATAGATGCTACTCTATCATCCACATAACTTTGCACTTGATACAGAGTGTTTCCTAGTGCAGCCTTATCCAGACCATATTGATGCTGCAGATGGCGGCCCCAAGTATCAACATGAGTTCCAACCAATTTGAGTTGAGAATTAATATGTTCTCAAAATTGGTTAAGTTTGCTAACCAGAGTCTCAAAATCCTGGCAATGCTTTAGCAGAGGCCTCAATTTGCCCACGCCACGCTGCTTGATGCTCATCCAATTTGCATAGTTGATCCTTGATGTATCCAGGGAGCAAGGAACAAAGGGAATTCAGTGAGAAGGTCAAGTACTTCTGGGAGGCCAGCAAGTTGCGCTGGTTATAAGAAATACACACAAAGAGACTGTGGGACCATTCTTGATATGCTATATTTTGAGCATGGTTGTTTGAGACAGCGGTGGATACAGCATTTACAAGCTGGTTCTGGGATCCTAATGCAAGTTGATGGTGAACCAGGGCGGGTTGGATGAACTGGTTGACTAATACTTCAATTTTATCCATGGACTCCATCAGCGCAGGGGGAGACCAAATTCCAAGAGGATGGAATGCAGGTCTTCTGAAGCATACTCAGGACGGAAACCAGGGATAGTATACATTGCCACAGTGCCAGAGTGGAGTAGGGATTGGGCGGTAGCACAAGCTTGCTTGTAGTCAAGAGAGAAAGCTGGAAGGGGACCCACACAGGCCCAGGGGACAGCACCAGTACCATGAGAGTTGAGGGGGCATCAGTGATGTTTTCTTCTAGAGGAGGAATAGAAACTTTAGGTTGTTTGGGTACTTCAGAAACAAAGGGAGAAGAACCAGAGAATGTGTGTGGGAACAGGGTAACCAAGGGGCTTGCAGCCCCTGTAGTGAGAACCATTTTGTTGTGTTTGGCTCCTGGGGACAACATCCAGGAGGACACAGCAGGAAATCTTTATAACAAAAGATTTGAGGTTTGAAGCTAGCCTTGGATTAGCCTTCAGGGAAAAATTAAGGGCACATACCTTAATTTCCTGGAATACAAGATGTGAAATTCCTTTTGGCAAAAAGAAAAGGGAAAAGCTTGAAGAATATTAAAGCCAATGCAAATGTGGATAAACTTGTCTTTATTAGGAGAAATGATTCTACTTAAAATAGTAGACAAGGGACAATTATCACTCATTAGATAGACAGAGTGGTCAAGGGGGTCACATTAGGATGAGGTCATACCAGGATCAGACAAGGGAAGGTATGGTATTCCAGAATTAGTGGATATTGGCACAGACCCATTTACAGAAGGCAAGGAATTCCCAAACTTGAAAGCAAAACCAGTCAAATCTTTGCAGTTATCATTATTTGAAGGCCATATTAAAATAGCAATAATGGCGCAATTTACAATAGAGCGTTCCACACACAATTTGGATTGTTTGAATGTAAAGTAATGAACTTTGGGATGACCAACACTCCCGCAACATTTGTCACCATGATGAACCAAGCATTAAATGGCCTCTCAAATACATTATGCTACCTCAACAACATCATTATATTCTCAAAAACAAAAGATTAGCACCTCACACATGTCTGAAAGACACTCAATCAACTCACAAAGCACAAACTCTATGCAAAGCCTAGTAAGTGCCAATTTACAGAAAAGGAACTCTTGTTCTTGAGCCACATTGTCTCTGACAATGGCATCAAACCAGACCCAGATAAAATAAAAGCCATAAATAACATGCAACGCCCCACCTCTGTTAAACAATTTAGATGCTTTCTCAGAATAGTAGCTTACCTAAGGAAATATATCAAAGACTGCAGAAAGCTCACTGCACCAATCAGTGACCTAACCAAAGGTAATGCCAAAAAGAAATTCATCTGGACACCAGAATGCAACAAGAATTTCCAACTATTGAAACTTTGATCAAAGCACCAATCTTGCAATACCCTGATAACAACAGGTGCTATAAGCTTGAGTTGGATGCCAGTGATACCACCATTGGCGCAGTCCTACACATCTGCCAGCCAGGGCAGCAAGACTTCCTGCCAGTATGTTACAAAAGCAGAAAATTAACCAACACTGAGCAGAGGTACCCAATACACAACAAGGAATTTCTAGCAATATACCACACATGCAAGAAATGGAGATGTTATCTAGAAGGACATTTAAACGTCTGAGTGCTACCTGACTATAAATCCTTGATCTATTTTAAAACTTAGAGCACACTTGCATGGCAACAAGCCAAATGGATGTCCTTGCTTGAGAAGCTTAACCTGGACATCCAATACAAAAAGGGGGAAGAGCTGATCACGGATGATGCTCTCTCTAGACTATGTCAGCCTAGAGAGGATCACCCTGACCACCTGGACCCTGACTGGCAAAACCTATATAATACTGTTTATAAAACCAAAGGAAAAGATCCCTCCACACACCAACTAACCCATGATACACTAGTAAGGAATGAAAAATATTTCCATATATCAAATGGCACTGTATACCAAATCATTTAAGACAAACACATTCCCTACATCCCACTTGCACAAAGAGTTGGTACCATCCCAAGGCATCACCATCTACTAGAACACACAAAGGCTAACAATCTATACCTCACACTAAAGGAGATAGTATGGTGGCCCAATCTTAAACAAGACATAATTGCTTTTATGAAAAAGTTCACAGTGTGTGAAAAATACGCCAGCACCAAGGCTCCTCAGCCAACAGTTAACCCAGTACCTGACCCCAAAATGTTCAAGGTTTGGGGACTGGACATAGTGGGACCCTTCCCAGAAACTAAGACAAAGCAACTTTTCCTAATTGTAGCCATTGACTTTGCCACACACTAGCCTATCTGCTGGGCAACAAAGGATCACAAAGCAGAAACAATAAACCGATTCATCAACAAAGCAATCATAGCTGACTACGGTACTCCAGGCTACATCATAACTGATGGAGCAACCGAGTTATCAGGGTCACGTAGTAAACAACAACCTAAAAGCAAAGAACATCAAACATTCCACAACCTTTCCCTACAGGCCACAGGCTAACAGCAGAGTTGAACGCCTAAACAGCAGCCTTATCAGAACCCTTGAGAGAATAATGAATGGCAAAGCCAAAGACACATGGCCACTATACGTGAAACATGCATTATTAGTATTCTTGGTCCGCACCAATCAAGGGACAGGCTACTCACCCTTTGAACTAACATACAGGTGCAAACCAGATATAGTTACCCGCAACAAACAACCATACATAAAGATCCCCTAGGAAAACCTCCCACAGTGGAACAAGCACCAACACTACAACAAATACGCCTCAAAGCCAAACTGGCAGAAACAAAGAGGCTCAAAACACAAAAGATAACCTCAACAGAGGACCCACTCCCCATCAACTCCCCCATCTGGGTCCTAGCCGGGAACAGGAAGAAACTAGACTCAGTACACAGGGGACCAGGAAGAATCATCAAATACCGACCAGACAGGAACACCTACCTGGTTAAGTTCCAGGGCGCCAAAGAGCCCATCACCAAGAAGTACCACAGATCCCACCTCCGCCTTAGCAAAGGATAACACTTGACCCGGTTGGTACCAACTAGCAAACAACTCCAGGAACACCAGGCAGCAGCCTTCAAGACAAAGCCCCCTCCTGATGTACCAGAGTAACCCCTTAAGGGGGTGAGTCAAGGATCTAGATGTACAAGTATTCTGGCTACTGCCAACCCACTTAACATCCAGTCATTGCCCGATTTGGTGCCCTTCCAACATACCGTCTGACATGCCAGAAATGGCAACAAACCAATATAACATGACTTTCCAGGTATCCAGCAACTTGAACCCATCCTGCACATGACCAACCCCTAGGTTTGATATAACTTAAGATCTCTGCCACAGCTAAAGCTATATAAGTCTAATTTATTATCCAATAATCTATACTTCTTCTCTTCTTAATTCCATATTCAAAGCTTCCCCAAAAGGTGCTCCTTATCAGTAGTTAGATTTAACTGAAGTAGCTTTTAAAAGGGTACTTTTTAAAATTAAGCCTGTTAAATGCCAAAAAGTAAAAAGGAAATAATTAAAAATGACAATTAAAGTTTTAATCAATGAAGAGAGGGGCTTCCAAACCTTTTATTATTGTAAAGCTGCTTGGGGAGAAAAGATTTGTTGGATCAAATCTGATTGAGAATCCGGTGTAGAAAATTGAGGGAACATCTTCCTGCCCGATTAGAGATGATCCAAATCACATATTAAAAAATACATTAAAATTCCCAGCATATCATGGGTTATCCCTGGAGTATAAATGGAAGTATTTCAAACAATAGGTATTCCTAATATAAATGCGGGCCAATGTTTGGTAGAACGCTAGCCCAAAACAGTCAATAGTGGAAATAATTCTCACTCCTTCTCCTAAAAACAAATTAAAGCAGTCCTGAGTAATAACCTGTTACCTCATCAGCTTCGACTTTAGTGAATTGATCTTCATCATCAAACTTGAACCATCTCCTAGTTTTGCGACATTAGATAATCATTCCGCCATCAAAGTCCGCTCATCAAATATCAGGCCAAGGTTGTCTACATAGCAGCATACATTTTTCACAAAACGGCAGATAATGGATTTAAATTTCATCGCATCTGAAATTGAGAGGGCGAGTATTGGCTTGCAAGTAAAGTACTTTATTTGCATCAGTAATTTTTTCCATCTCTTATGAATTGCTTAGACGGATCACTTACCTTTAGTTCCAAATTTTTTCACAGTTTCTCTTTTAACGGCATCTTGCTAAAAACTATTTTGTCTAATTTTTATATCGAACTAAAACAAGAATAGGATGATTCCACTCGAAAAGAGGCGGAAGAGTTTCTAACAAACTTCGCCAAACTTCCCGACGCCCTTTTAGTCTGTAAATTAGTTTTGGGTAAGCATGGGTTTGCCCAAGGGTTAACTTTTAGATCAATCTCAAAACGCGCTGGCTCTTTTTCATGCCGCATCGACAATCAAGAGGAGAATAGCCCAAGATTTCTTTGTACTGCCCATTGAAGATGTTGTTGCCTTTCGGGACTACCTGTTTGGGTATTGTTTGAAGAGCCATAGGTAACTTTCGTTTTTGGAAGAGTGCTCGTTTAACCAGGACTGGGGTTAGTATTTTGGCCCATACAAGTTCCACACTCTTACAAGTAAATTCGGCACTCGTATCTGTCATAACCATTTTTAAAGTCTGTTGCAGTGATTTGTAAGTTCGGATGGCTAAGGGACGGTGAAGCAGAAACATCCGGATTCCTTAATAATGTGCTTGCCCTTTCTTTCCAAGCCGATCATGAGGTATGAAAGCACTATGTCTCAAAAGAGGTTAAATATTGCGTTGTTTTTATTTATGAAAGTATAGAAACACACCACGTTTGAATTTGTTCACTCACTTCTCGAGGAATTCTCAGAGAACAATGCCATTCAATACGGCCTCTCTAATGAAATGCATCGAAAATGCAGAATGCAATTTGAGGTAACTTACTGCTTTTAAATTCTGACCATATCCTGGCTTAAATAGCTCCAGTTTTAATGTATTTTTACCAATACTTCATTTCTAGTCAAACATCGAGATGAATTTCTTATTAACTCTCTAATAAATATAGAAAGATTTCTTACTTCGGTTTTTCCTGTTGATTTCCAATGTGCTACAAAATTGGCTAATCACTCATCCCAATCTGAATCCATCCCTTCCAGAATTCAGACTTGGGATAAAAATATGCAAATTACTTGAACTTCTCTTCTCGTGGCATTTTATCCCCGAGAGCCGCATGAAGGACCTTGATGATGGGTCTGATATCGAAGAGAGCTCTCTTTCAGATGATTATATTGATTCCAGCATAAGGCGATATGGGTCCTACTCCAAAGTCTTCCCCGATAGTTGGAAGCCATACGTTTCAAGCCCAGAATTTTTAAATATTCTTTTTGAAGTAATGCGTTTGCTATCTGAGGCTTATCATTTTAGTTCCATGACAAGTTTGAACGTGGCTCTGAGGATAGTGTGCCATTAGACCAAGTCATTATTGCCCTTAGCAGGCTGGATCGACAGCAACTTTCGTCTGCTGAGGCTCGGTTTAATTTCACCAGACAGTTCTTTTTCCATATCTCCAGTCTAATCACCAAGTAAGCTGCTCAAAATCGAGTGCTTACTTTAAGATTTTCTGAAAGGCTTGACAAAACCGATCCACACTTGATTACAATTGCCCAGATGTTGGACGGCATCCTATGCTCTGCATCGTTTTCTGAATTGGCAAACATCACTGGCTTCCAAGACCTGATTGAGAAGGCAGTTCAGTTGACCCTTGGCTGTCTTAAATTTGCGCCGAACGAGCAAGATATCGTATGTTCATCCGAAGCACTAGACATACTATTGGACACTTGGTCGAGTCTAGGTGTGTAAGATGGTTTGCAAGCCTAACCGTTTTAGTTGGTCAAGCGAGCAGCGACGAAAGAGTGTTTTTGGCCAACGCGTATTCTGACTATGCAAGGGGCTTAGACGATGAAGGCCGTGCGACGATACAGCAACTGGGCATAACCATTTTTGATGCCTACGTTACTTCACGCCTGGACTACGCTACCCAAGAGATTCACTCGGGGCTCAAAGAAGAATCCATCTACCGGGATTGGGTAAGAAAATTAAGTATTCAACTCATTTCAGATTCTTTATGAAGATCAGATGGTTAGCGTGGCGACTATAGCTAGAGTTGTTCCGTTCCATTCTGTTTACCGCATCCATGAGCTCCTCGTTGCTGAGTTTGCTGATATCCAGGCGCAGTTTAAACTTGCTGAACGGGACCCCGAAGGTAAGACTGTATAGAATCATCTAACAGTATAGATTTAAGCCTTCAAACAGCATATGAGCGGGTTCATTGGCTTTTAATTATATCAGGCTACATAATGGTCTACACGGGAACAGGCGAGGAGGCATCAATACCCACGGCCTTAAACAACTTGTCGGCCAAGTGCAAGGATCCCTCATTAGATCCTATAGTTCAATTGCCAAGCTTCATCCTTTCGATGCTAGAGTTTTTGACTTTCCATCCAAATGATGTCAAGGTAATATTCTAGGACGTGCTAATGCAAAGTAAAGTGTCTAAGCTGTAGTGCTGAACTTACTGAGACGTTCTTCTGGTTCATTGAGCGATGGGCCCACACCTACCTCTTTCCCAATAAAGAAGGCTACGTTCTTGTTAGGTTCGAATCATTACTATAAGCTAACGCAACAGCAACAACATCCTTCAGATGTTTGGTACCAGCAGTTACGAAACAGCAGGCCGCCTAGTGTTGGACTTGCTTCTTGACAAAATATGGCGAAATTTCCAGCTCTGGGCCAAGAACACTGCTACTACCATACAGGTAGTTAAACGAAGGTATTTGGCTAACCGCGTATAGATCGCCAGGGTCCTCATACATTTAGTTTTCCGCAAAGAGTCCCGGCTTGTCTTGTTTAACTCATGTAAATAATCAATGCACATTCTAATCCCCAGCCAAATTCATCGAGTTGTCCAAAACACTTATTGGGTCAATGGAGAACTCCGGAGAAGAAGCGAACATGTAAATCCTTCTGTTTTCAACTAACATTCGCAGCATGGTCATCCAATCTATTCTTTTTATTGCTACTGGGACTTCTATTTCCGAAACCCGCCAGGAGCTCTTGGCATTGGTGGTTGCAAAGTTTGAGGTACAACATGGAAAATCGGCATGCTGACGACTACAGGAGCAACTTGGGCTTACGCTGGCTTCGTTTACACATGGAGGCAGTCACAAAGATGCTTGTGAACTACTTTGGGTGCGTAACATCCTTCAGGTAATATTCTTGAACGCATAGCCTAATCGCTAAGCTCCTTCGTGGATTTGCCATGTCTAATGATAGTGATAACTGCTTGGTGCTATTCAACTGCTATCAAAAGCATCTACCAGCAACTCTAGACCTTGTCCTGGCTCTGAAAAACCACCCAGAAGTTTGGGTTCAATCATTCCGATTCCTTAATGAACTTACTAAAAACCTTGTAAGTAAAGATTGATTGGCCATGCTTACAATTAGGACCTGTTTGACTTCGATACATCTTCCTTGACTCAGCTGAATCAGTTTGTGCGACTTCTCATTCAAAACTACACACTGGTTTTCCATGGTAATTACCTTAAGTTTCCTTGACTAAAGCCTAGACATCACCAGGTCTTCCGTAATGAATGGGGTATCAGAGGCCATCCCTGAGTTAGCAGATGCCCTTGAAGTGCTATGTAATTTATGTCATCTAGATAATGCATTGGGTACGGCTTTAGTCTTTGCTTTTCTAACTGTACAAGGAGAGGGAGAAGCGCATGAGTGTGTGCTAGACTTGGTCTTCTTTGGCATGACTCAGCTATTTCCTCTTATTTCTATAGAAGGACTCAAATTCCCAGACCTGTCATATTACTTTTTCACGCTCATTGCTTTGGTTGCTGAAATTTTCCCTGATCACCTACTTAAACTAGACCTCGAGTTCTTAGCATCAATCATGAATTTCTTAACATTCGCCCAAGAAAAATATCCTTTTTCAAATGAAAACATGTATCCATTATTTCCCTAACACCATTACTTTTTCAGACGAGGCTGCTCAACTTTCATTCAGTGCTGTCTTCATCCTAGCACTTCATGCCTTCAAAACGCGATCTGATTGTAAGGCATGCATACCCTACTTCTCTTAACCTTTTAGTCATGGCTGAGCATCTTTCCTCTCAGCTTCAAAACATTATGTGTAACCTTATCTATCACAAATTTAACAGCAGCCTTGTGTCCCAAGCTTCCGATGCTCTGCTAGTACTTTTATTAGTACTTCCTGTAACAGCAATATCCTTTTCTGCTCTAATAAATTCATCTAGGCTCAATATCAGACTCTCAAGGAGAATGCTGCATCACATTGGGCTGCACCAGGAAAAGCTGATCTCCTTCGACAGCAATTTGATGTGCTTTTTGAAGCTGCCCAAAATTCTGGAAAGCTTATCGGAAGAGGTCGCCCCGCTTTAGATGTTCATGGATTTAATAACGCTGTCATGGCCTTCATACGTCACTCTTATAATTGCCTCTCTAAAAGCACCTAAAACACTCTTCCCAACATCTTTCAGCCAAGAGTTTAACTAAGCCGAACTTAAAGTCTTAATTTTACTATCTTTCATTTAAAATCAAAGCCAAAACCAATATATTCATAATCATCTAGTATTGAATCTATCACCCTAGAATTTAATATGCTGGAAAACAAACCACTATTCTCTGCCACTTTCTGAACACATTTGAAATCAAACCACATCTGATCTTGTAAATCCTTATAATGAATTCAAATTTACCACTAATGTTGAAGCTATACTATTCAAGAGTATACAGATGTGTTAAAATACTTACCTAATTTAAAGGTCAAGACTCAAACTGACAAGCTAAGTGTAATAAGCATGTACTGGTCAGCAGACTGTCAAAAGCAAACAAATCATTCACGTTGTTCATGATTAGTTTCCTTTTAGACAGTCTGCCTAAATCTGACCCCAAGTCTCTTGCTTGGAATGTTCTTTTTAAAAAGGTTTTTTATTGATATAAATAAATAAACATTTAGCTACAGATAATAAGTTTTATCAGATATGATTTGGTAAAAGGAAAGATGTGTCAGGTGGGCTGCCAAAAGGGTAAAGCTGTGCTACGCTCAGCTTTACCCTTTTACAGCAGCCCTCTGATATGAGTTTCTGGTATGCTAGCTGAAATCAGTACTTTTTGGCTTATAATTTATGCTAAGTTTAAATCTTTAATACATTAGATTTGTTGATAAAAGACCTATTTAATGACATGATATAATTTATAGCCTTTTTGTTAATAAGATATTTTTTATTTAAAAAGCATAAAAAAATTCCTCAAGAAGATCAATTATGTGGCTATATATTTAGCTTTTACCTAGCAGAATAAGCTTTAATTCTTATCTATGAGCATTTATTAGTATTTAGAAGCAAGATATAATTGTGGTAGATGGTTTTTGAACTATTTAACAAAAATCATTTAAATGTTTTATGATAGGTTTAGGAATACCACTCAAATTTTTATACTTATATCAATATTTAAACTTCTAAAAAAAGAAAACCATCTTATATAACAGAGCAAATATTTATAAAGATTGCTTAAATTTTGATATTGAAGCTGGATTTACCTTGAAAAAGTCAAGACTTTATAGATTCCTATAGAGTTATCCATTTTCAAATGTTTATAGAATAATAATATTTCTATACTTTAGTTTAAACTTACTTTGATATAAGAGTAAATGTAACAGTTATTTTTTTAAATCACTAAGCTTTCAAAACACCTTTCATATGATCTAATCTTTTTGCTTTAAAGTGTACCTTAAAATACTTTACCCTTCTGAAAAAGGGAACTTGTGATTAAAGTGAAATTAACACAATTAAAAATCTAGGTTTTTGGATTTCAATAAAATGATAATATTATACATCTATAAAGTAGCCATTAAAAATATTTGATCTGATAGAGTTAAATTTTATACTATAAAAATATAATATAACATTTAAGCTATTTGGTTATTTAACTGCTCTACAAAGCATTATCATTTGTGAGATAATATCATGAAGTAAAATTTTAGCTTTATATAACTTGGGGGTAAACTTACCATGCCAGGATTAATAGTTTGATTTTTTTATAAATTTTATTTTAAAAATATTAAGAGTGGATAAAGACTTAAAACTCTAAAATTTTGTGCCCAAGGTTTGCTTTAAATAGAAAACATTTAAGGCAAATTATTTAAAAGTTGCTTTATTATAAACATCAATTTATAATCTAAAAAGTTATTGCATTAGATATTACTTTGTGAACTAATAGCCATAATAATAAATTAATTTAGAGTTACTTTTATCTTTTAAATGGTGGGTTTCAAGCTATTATCCTTTAAATTTAAAGAATACTTTTATTTTAAAACCCATCTTAATTCAATCAGAACCATTTTAAACAAAAAATATGAGATTATTCCTCATAGTGTTGAACCTATGTTATTAGTCATGAAATTTTAGTAAAAAAAATTAAAGTTTGAGATGTGGATGTTAATTTATTTTTTATTGAAATATGTGAAAATAAATAATGGTTAAGTTTTAAAAATAGTATGTTCACAGTAGTCAAAAACCTAATTTAAGTCATTTCATTTGGTCAAAAATTAAAGTTCGAAGAACTTGCATCTTTAAAAATATCTAAAAAAAGTTTAGTTAGTTTCAATTAAGAAGTTAAAATTTAAGCATAAGTATGATAGAAAATCAAAAAGCTTTAAAATATATAGAACTTACATCTTTATTAAAATATATTAAAACAATCAAGATGATGAATAAAGGAACAATTAATAAAAACTTGATTTACCTTGATAAAGGTATTGATTTGATTTGATTTACTTTGATCCTTTCTTTTTTTCTAATGTTTATAGGTTAGATTTGACAAATAAAATCTTGATTTACCTTTATTAGTGTAATACCTTGATTTGCTTTGGTCATAAGCTTTTTTTTGAAGTTTGATTAATTAGATTAAAAAAAGCTTGATTTACCTTGATTTTGGTATTGACTTCATTTACTTTGATCATACTCTTCTTTCTAATGTTTAAGATATAATATTTAAAAATAAAGTGTTGCAACCAAGTTTCCAGATTTGGCTGCCAATGTATCTTACAATACACAGGGGGCGCTCAATGAGCCGTCCCTTGACATATCTAATAACATGGACCAATCTGATGGCAATATCAAATTGCAAGCACTTCCTCCTAATTAGGAGCGCTACCAATTTGACCTGCTGATCCCTGCACAAGTTATTCCTTGTCTTCAAACCTTACATGGAACTTCCCACTATGCCACCCTCTTGTGGCTTTTCCCATATGGTATATTGACCATAATATTCTACAATAAACAATACCTTATTCTATTCATTCTTGTCCTTTCTATTGGAATGTTGTCTTCCCCAATCAAATACTGAACTCTAATTGGTCCAGTTGCAACAGTAGTAGCAGCAGTAGGTTGACAACCTACCTAAAACAAAATTCCCCCAAGAAAGGATGGAGTATGGGCTGTATGGCTACTCCCCATCAAGAAACCTTACTGCCAATCCCCAAGGGGGACATCCCTTAAGGATATGTCATCTACCAAGATCAACTGGTACTTACAAGTGTGTATAATTGACTCTGCCTTGGGCAGCGCAACACAAGTGTCACCCTGCCCCAATTGGACCTTTCCCAACACATGCTCAACCTCCAGCTGGAATCTTTTGTGGGTGGTGTTGCAGGAGCTGACATTGTCAGTTGGCTCCATTCTACCAAAACCTGCCCCCATATCTGTCAAGTACTTGAGCCCATGTGGGTTGCTACCGCGTCTGGGCGCCTCACAGGGCCTGCTGTAGTGTGGTTCACCAACTGGGCCAGCCAAGAGATAGATGTCACTTGACGTCATTCAGGACGCCGCATACCCGCTACAGTGAAACCTTTTCACCTATCATGGTGGGATCTCCCCTCCTTGACATTAAACAGACCTGGTCTGTCCCTGAGTACCTTGCTTCCTGGTAGCAGGCTCTTGCCGCCGCCCCAGAAGCCGCAACTGATGGGAATGCCATGCTTCTTACCTTGATAGTCAATGGGCTCAAACCCCATATCTGCAAGTGGGTTCCCGTGGGTCACTGTACCTCCATTGACAACTGCTATAAGGCTATTGTAGAGGCCAATAACCAGGATTCAATGGGCTTCTGCAGATCCAATGACATAGCACCCCAACCTTGTTCTGCACCTGGCAGTGCCTACAGCCAAATAGGTCACTGCCAGTCCCACCAACAGGAAAATGAGGTTAAGCGTCCCCGCAAGGGGGAACTCCAACTAGCACAAATTGAGGCCCAGGGAAAATCCTGGGGGTTATAGCTACAAGAGGTTTTATAGCCCCACTTGACCCTCCCTCTCAATCCCTCCTTGTGAAGAGCCCCTGCAATTACAATGTGCATGAAGTTGAAACCCTTGATGTATTCCAGGTCCATAGCAACAACCCTGTTCTCCAAGCAAGCCATTCTTCAAATAAAGTAACCTTCTTGGCCTATCCTTTCCATTTTTGTGGGAAACCCCACAAACTATCAATAGATACCGGGGCCAATCACACTATGGTTGACCAGGTTTTACTGACTCTCAACAATTAGACCAGGTACCAAGCAGATTCAAGGCAGCACAAGTAGCTGATTCCTGTAGAGTGGCAATTACCCACAAGACAGTAACCTTCTCTGTGAGAATGGGGAACATCCAGGTTAAGCTCTCTGGGCTAATCATGAAGGGCTCAGCCACAATGTCATTGCTGGCCTTGAATGGCTTTGACACAACCATCCCTACATCAACTGGGATACGTCTGTAATCACCCTTAATAGAAAGGGGGGCTTTCAGATAAATCCTGTCAAAATGAGCAAGTTGCTCCATGACACTGTGTTTGTCAGAATAATAGAAACAGGTTTAGATGATTTCAAGGGGAGGAAGCTAGACTTTAACCAATGCTCAGTCAACTTTATCCACACTGAACCACCTGTGACCCCCCTTGAGCACTTCACCTCCACCAGCACTTGCCACACTCCTCAAGGAATATAAGGATTTTTTCAGTGAAACACTGGACCAACTACTCCCTCCCTGAGAGATCCAGCATGCTGTACAACTGCAAGGGTCACTACCCAAAGCACGTTCCCTCTATTGCCTGACACCAAAAGAAGATGAGACCCTCCACCAGCACCTCATAGACACACTTGATAAGGGCTTCATCCGACCCTTGCTCTCACCATACAGGGCTGCAGTCTTCTTTGTAGCCAAGAAAGACAGGTCCCTTTGTTGGGTCACAGACTACCACACCTTAAACAAGATGACCATTAAGAATAAATACACCCTGCTGTTGATTGACAACCTGTTTGACACACTTGCAGATGCAAAGGTCTTTAGAAAAATTGATCTCACCGCGGGGTATAACCAGGTTGCATTGCACCAGGGGATGAGGCAAAGACTGCCTTCCACACACGCTACAAGTTGTTTAAGTGCTAGGTCATGAACTTTGGAATGATCAACACTCCTTCCACCTTCATCATGCTGATGAACAAAGCATTTGAGGAATTGATTGAGAAATGTGTTGTGTACCTTGACAACATTATTGTCTTCAGTCAAGATCAAACCACACATCTCCAACACCTCTGTGCTGTTCTTGACACCCTTTGGAAAAACCAGTTAAAAGCTAAGCCTTTCAAATGCAAATTCCTCAAGTCAGAGCTCCTGATCCCCTGGGCACACCATCTCTGCCCAAGGGATAAAGCCTGACCCCGCCAAAATCAAGACAATCACAAGCATGCCACCTCCCACCAATGTGGGCCAGGTGTGTACATTCTTAGGCATGGTTGCCTATGTGCACAAGTTTATTCCCAATTGTGGAGAACTAATTGCATCCCTCACTGAACTTCTAACACTAAACAGCGCTTCCAATGGACCTCTGTCAGAGATCAAGCCTTTGAGATGCTGAAGCAATGACTTACAACTGCGCCTGTATTGCAATTACCCAATCAGAGCTGCCAGTACAAACTCAAGACTGATGCCTCTGACAGAGCCATAGGGGGTGTGCTACAGGTGAAAACTGTCAAGGGTGTCTTCCTCCCCGTGGCATACAAATCCAGGAAGCTCATCAACTCAGAACAACATTATTCCATACATGATAAAGAATTAGCGGCAATTGTACACTGCATCCAAAAAATGGCGTTGTGACTTGGAAGGGCCACCTTTCCCCCTGCATTCTGACGGATCACAAGTTGCTCCAGTACTTCAACACACAGTCCCACTTGACACGCCGCCAGGAAGTCTGGGTTGAACACCTATCCCCTTATCAGTTGCACATTGAGTACAAGCCTGGGAGGAAACTTGTCACAGCTGACGCCCTCTCAAGGCTCTACGTAGTGTTCATTACCGGGGACAATGGCTTAGATACAGACTGGCCAATGCTGTACCTCTGTCCTGAAGCAACTTGTTACAAAGGCCTTAATCCAGTAACTATCTCCAAGATAAAGGACAACAAAAGTCAGTTCACTACCAATGCCGGCAACGTCTGCCACTGGGCAGAGACAGGTGAGAAGACGCATTATATTCCCACCACACAACAGGGGGATACCATACTACACTACCACTGCACCTTGGGTCACATAAGGAGGACTTAAAATTTTCAAAATCATGAAACATAAGGTTTGGTGGCTGTGTATGCGGCAAGACATCTTAGAACTCCTTGAAACATGTGTGCTGTGTGAAAAGAACATGTCTAAACCTGCACCCCACAAGTCTGTCCTGCTATTAAAGCCATGGAACCCTTCAAGCAGTGGGCCCTAAATATTGTCAGACCTCTCCCCAAAGACAGGCTGGGAAAGAAGTATATCATCACAGCCATTGATTATTTCACCTGTTGGCCAGTAGCATGGGCAACCACTAACTATATCACCACCACCATCTCCGCTTTACTGGCAAGGAAATTACAGTCTGCTTTGGGCGACCCAAATGTCTCATCACAGATGGTGGACCTGAACTTGCTGGACATGTCATTAAGGCATACTGCGCCAAGAATGCCCTCCAAAGAATAGTCACAACTCCCTACCATCTGCAAGCCAATGGGCATGTTGAGGGCTTAAATGGTTCACTGGTCCATTCAATTGCCAAGCTCTCACAGGAGCACCTCAATACAGAATGGACTGAACACTTGCCCACTGCTCTACTTATCTTACAAGTGAGAATCAACAGGAGTACCGGGTTCAGCCCCAGAGCCTTAGCCTTTGGGACGCCTGACAGCTTGACAGGAGTAGAACAAGGGAATTCACAATCCACGGTTCCCGGAAAACCCTCCTTGTTGACTACTCCTTCCCTGAGCCAGTGGCGTGCTAAACCTCAAGATATTGAACACAAGAGGATTGAGGGAGGGAAAAAACACCTCAAGGCCAGATACGCTGTAGGTGACCCTGTCTATGACCTCAACCCCAATTCAGCCAAATTAGAACCCAACCACTTGGGGCCCTTCAAGATAGCCGCGGTCTATGACATCCACATATACCAACTTTAAGATGCTCAAGGAAATACCAAGAAGCTTCACCACAATTGCTTGCGCCCCTGCCATGCCATCCTCACACAAAAGTTGTTTGTGCAGTCCTTCCCAGATCTTCCGCAGACTCTGATCCTGGTGTCTGATGACAAGCAGGGGGCAAGGGGGGGTGCTGCAACCAAGTTTCCAGACTCAGCTGCCAACATATCTTACAATACACAGGTTGCGCTTGATGAGCTGTCCCTTGACGTATCTAACAGCATGAAATAATCTGATGGCAATGTCAAATTGTGGGCACTTTCTCCTAATTAGGAGCATTGTCAATTTGACCTGCTGGTCCCTGTACAAGTTATTCCTTGGCTTCAAACCTTACATGGAACATGCCACTACGCCACCCCCTGTGGCCCTGTGGCTTTCCCCATATATTATATTAATCACAATATTCTAAACTAAATAATACCTTATTATACTCATTCCTGCCCTTTCTATTGAACTGTTGTCTTCCCTAATCAAATACTGAACTCTAATTGGTTCAGTTGCAACACTGGCCCAATGGTTCAAAGCCTGGTTCATAAGGTGGAAGTCATGAGCCGTTGCCTTACCACCATCCCCTCATTCAACCCCCGCCTACCGCTATGGAAAACTCCCCTTCAAGTCACCTTCTTGGTTGTGACATCCTTGAGCTCTTTGCTCACTACAAGAAGATGCAGGCGGAACTGGTCCAACAAAGCACAGACTTTGCCTTTCTGTTTGATGGCTACCACACTGTATCAGAACTTCAGGATTGCCTCAAACTTTGGCAATCCCACAATAGAGCTGATAGCCAGACCCAAGCCAGGAAGGGCAAAGAGGTGATAGCCTTGCTCTAAGCTGAGCTTGCCATGCAAGAGAAGCACATTACCTCTCTGGAGGATGACTTGGATATCACCCATCAAGAGAATAAGGTTTACCAAAATCAGCTGGACAAGTAACAACTTCTCTTGGACGCCTTCCAGAGCCAATTGAATAGGATGGACAGTAAGAGTATGACTGCCAACTTACAGGCTATGTCCCTCAACACCAGGAGCCATCACAGTCCAAGAAGATCCTCCAGCCCTGAGCTTTATCACAGCTATAAAAGCAATGATGGTTACACTCAGTTGGCTCCCAGCGCTGTACAAGTATTGGAGCCAGTGTTGGAATCCAAGGATGACGTCTTGGCCACTCCTGAAGCTTATGGGGCTGCCCAGGACAGAGAAGGTGAATGTGAAGCACAACAAGAGGAAAATTGCCAACATGCCTCTGAGGCTAGGTTTGCTGCCTTTACCCTCAACTGTTCCCATCTCACCTATTCCCCAGTGAGGATCACGCCTGCCCCCCTACAACAAAGCTCAAATAACTTCAAGCCCGCCAACCTACCCAAGTTTGACCACAAAAGTAATGTGGCCATGTTCTTATGCCTATATCAGAACTCCATGTATGATGCTGATAATACCATGAGAGACTCCAAAATCATTAACTGCCTAGATGCTGAGACTCAAACCATTATCTTGTCGCGTCTCCCTGAGAATGGCTGGACTTTCACCAATGTTTCCAGAGCCCTGATGGAAGAGTTTGGTAGCCAAGAAGCCCTCATTAGCCGCAAGATGGACTTTGCTGATACCAAGTTAAATGTAGGGGAGACCCTAGAAGACTTCACTTCTAGGCTCTACCTTACGGCTCAAACCCTGCTGTCTATGAGTGCTGTGCAGTTTATTCATGTGCAGTCAGTACTCCTCAATGTGGTACAGGTCAATTGGGAACTATCTCTGGATCTTAAGTTGGGCATATACAATGCTTACATCTGCCAGATCTGATTTGCCTCCTACACACCTACAAGGAGGAGATTGAATTCCCTCTCCCTGAAAGCTTCCCCCTCCAACAAGCTGAGTATAGACCCCAAGTAGCTGTGGAGATGCCCAAGCCTTATGACAAGGTTGGGGCTGCTCTAGCCAACAATGCTCCCCATACTTGCTTCAAATGCAGCATGGCTGTCCACTTCTCTTGGGAGTATAAGAGCTCCTGTCAAAAGGTCCACCATGTAGGCATGAAAGACATCAAGGAGGACTATGCCAAGGACGCTGATATCAAGGAGGACAATGAGGACCAGTCAAAAAACTACTAAGCAGCCAGGATAAGGAGAAATCCTTGGCTGCCTTTGTAATTTTGACACCCTCATCTCCCCCATACTGCTGCCCCCAACAAACCTGCTCAGAGGCTTGCTGTTTTATCATTCTATGAGTCAAAACCTAAGGATGAATCTCCCTGTCTGACTTTGACTCCCAACCAATACATGAGGATGCTGAATCTGAAGGAGTTCAAGAGGACCTGCTACATCAAGTCCTCACAGTTAACACTTGGACCCATTGGACTACGCTTTACCCTGAGGTGGTTATCCCACAAATAGCTCAGAGAACAGTATCCTTACCTTATGCCAAAAAACTGGATCAACCAAATGTTGAAGTCACCCATGAAGAGGAAAGCACTGAACAACTGGCCAAGCTGATGCATACAGTAAACATCTTGGCACCCATAGAATCTCTCAAGGAAGCAAGCCCAGCTGTAGGAGCTGTCATGGCTACCTTCCTGGAGAATTTCAAGGGACTGAGCATACACCAGGTCTCCAAGATTGTGGAGATCAGAGAGGACCACCAGGATTGTACCTATATCAACCTGGTAGTGAACAAAACCCATATCCAAACCATACTGGATACTGATGCTCCAGGGAATATTATATCCTTGCAGCTGGTCAAAAATTTGAAGCTGGCACCATACTTAGCCTACCATGAAGAGTTTGGTACATCTGGGCCACAGACCACTAGAGCAAAAGGAGCCTAATCCTCCCTCTCTCTTTGCTTTGAAAAACTAATGGTCACTACCCCTGCCATAGTTCTGGAAAACAACATCTATGTCATTCTTATTGGGACTAGCTTCATGGTCTAGTATGGCACTGTGACTAACTATGGAGACCATAAATTTGGGATCTTGGGCCACTATATCCCTGTGCTCTACCATGGCAACCGCCCTTCTGACCTGCCCTTACACTGTCTGTACTACATCAACCTGGAATACACAGATAGAGAACTGCCAGTTGCCTATAAACTGCAGAGTAAAAAGGCTAAGGTGCTACCTCTCTTGGTTGAGGAAGCCAAGGGAATCCCAGTATACACCTCCTGTAATGTGACTATCCCATCTGGCTCTCAGGTGATTCACAATACAGGCCTCTTGCTGGCACTAATGGCTGGCACTCATGGAGAAATCTTTGGCATCCCTAATGCCTCCAGACTAGAACCATGGGTTGCACTGGGCATCCTCATGCCAAGCAAGAAGGAAGTGCTCATACTCTTGGCCAATATGAGTCATAAAGCAATGGTTATCTCTAAACATCAATTTCTGGCTTATATACGACTAGAAGAGCATGAAAACTTGCAGAAGACCACCCCCTTTGCGGACTTCTCTGAGTTGGGTCTACCCTGCAAACAACCACTGGTACTATTGATCATAAGTTGTGACTCTCTGTCTGGCCTCTCCAAAGAGCAAAAGGATCAAGCCATGGATTTTATGCTCAGTATAATGATGTGTTTGCCAGGGATGATTATGACCTGGGCAAGGCTGTAGATGCTGCCCACCATATTGATACCCAAGGCAGTCCACTCATCTGCTCCAGACCTATATGGCGTAATCAAGCCAATCATGCTGTAGCCAATGAGAAGCTTCAGAAACTATTAGGGTCTGGCTTACTGATCCTAAGTAAAAATACTTAGGCTTCCCCTCTCCTGATTGTCAAAAAGAAGGATGGCAGCAACCAAGTGGTAATCAACTACTACTGTCTGAATGCTGTTACCAAGAAGGATTCATATCCCCTCTCTTGCATTGAAAATACCTTGGACCGCCTGGGTGGCGCCAAGTTCTTCAGTGCAATGGATCTTATCAGTGGGTACTGGCAGATTGATATACCCCCTGCTGACCAAGAGAAATGTGCAATTATCACTGATCAAGGGCTATTCCAACCCACAAGTATGCCCCAAGGTCTGTTCAATGCCCCAGCTACCTTTCAACAGGCTATGTATGCAGTGATGGGCAACCTCAAACTCACCAGTGTCCTGGTCTATCTGGATGACAGTAATGTTTTTCTCAAACCTTTAATGATCACTTGCAACCCTTATGGGAAGTCTTCCAGAGGTTACTTGCAGCTAATCTCAAGCTCAAGCCACGCAAGTGCAACTTCTTCAAGGAGCATCTTGGGTTCTTGGGGTTCATCATTAGTCAAGATGGACTCTGGCCTGTATCTCTGAAGATGAAAGTCATTGAGAAAATGAAGAGCCCAGCCAATAAGTGGGATGCACAGGTCTTCTTGGGGATGATTGGGTACTACCGTTGATTCATCCCTAACTTTGCATCCCTGGGCAACCCCCTCTTTCAGCTTCTCTGGGATAACAAGGAATTTTTCTGGAGTCCAGCGTGCTAATCTGCTTTCAATGCTCTCAAGGGAACACTGACTGCAGCCCCCATACTAGTATACCCTGATTTTGCCAAGCCATTTTTGGTTCCTACAGATGCTAGCCTGACTACAATTGGGGGTGTCCTCTCCCAACTGTACTCTGAAGGACTCAAACACCCTGTTGGATACTGCTTGCGCACACTCAATGTTCACAAGAGGAACTACACTGTCACCAAACATGAGTGTCTGGCTGTAATATACTCCTACCAGCAGTTCAGGGTGTATCTCCATGGAGTACACTTCACAATGGTAACAGACCATGCCTCCCTGCAATGACTGAAGACCCTTCATAATCCTGAAGGGCTTCTGGCGCGTTGGGCCATTAAACTTCAAGATTATGACTACAAAATCATTCATCAAGCTGGAGCAGCCTACCAGAAATCTGACTGTCTCTCTTGCCTTCCTACTGTTGCCTTAGTATCCCCCATGGCTGACATTCTTTGTGAAAAGCTTATGAAGGATCCTTCTTTGTGGGGGGAGGAGCCAGTAGAGATACAGAGGACACTCAAAAAGTTAGCTGTTGACACCAAGGTCTCTAGAAGCAACTCCTGAAGCTTTGTGGAGACTCTTGGCTACCTTACATACGCCCATCCCTATGCATGTACTTGGTGGTGACTGCTCACAAGACTACTGGTCATGGTTGTATACAGAAGATGTTAGCCCTGCTACAGCAGCACTGCTTCTGGGAAGGAATTCACAATGATGTAGTAGATACACTAGTCACCTGTCATGACTGCAACATTGAGAGATCTAAGGTTGCCAAGTTCCAACACAGACTTGTACACTATGGGTTTGCCTTCCACACAGTAGCCATTGACGTAGTGGGTCCCTTGCCAGTTATCAACAGCTGTAACAAGTTCATCATTGTGGCTGTTGATCATCTGAGTAAAATGGGTAGAAGCCAGGGCAATTCTCAACCAATATGCACTGGTGACAGCCAGGTTCATCCTGGAGAGCATCATATACAAACATGGTTGTCCCCAGATTCTGTTGACAGATAATGGTACCAATTTCACCAGTCACATTATCCCCTGCCTTAATCAACTGATGGGAATCCGTGGGACACTATCTGCTCTTACCACCCACAGAAAAATGACATGGTAGAGCACACTAATGAAAGCCTGGTCCAGATACTCTGGAAGCTCAGTCACCAACATGAGAATGAATGTGATACCTTCCTGCCTGTGGCCACCTTTTTATATAACATTGAGTACAATTGTGTCACTAGCAAGTCACCCTTCCAACTGCTCTATGGTGGCAACCAGAACTTCCCTTTTACTATATTCCTTGGTAAAGCTCAGTCTGGCTGTGTCCCCAGAGGCGTCCCTCAACAAGCTGGTTTAAACTCTTATTTGCTTGTAATCAGAGACCAACACTGTAAACTTAAACCATAAGTTGCAGGACCTAGAACAAGATGCATCTAAACGCCATGCCCTACCCACTTACCCAATAGGGGACTCAGTCTAATTCTTCAGCAATAAAGGGTACAGTTGCAAACACAAACTTGTCTCCCTTTGGCAAGGCCCAGTTCAATTTATCCAGAAGACTGGCCCCAACTCCTACACCCTTAAGGAGCCCTATTATTGGCAATTAATCATTATAGTACACACTCAGTATATGAGTGCTGCTTGTAGTGACCAAGAGTAAGCCCCAATGAGGATAACAACCCAAAAAAACAAAAGCCTAATAAAAAATTCCATGAGATGTTGTCCTGTTTGCAATAGTGATGCACCAAAGTATGAGGAATAAGAATGAAAGAACAAAGTGTTTATTGAAGACAGACAATACTCTTCTGATACCACACCAACTGTTCTACCACCTGAATGGCATCCAGGAAACACAACTGGTTGCCTACGGATCCAAAAAGCCCATGAACAAGGATTGGGCAACAAACCCCCACCAAACAAGATACACAATTGGTCCCAATGTCCACAAGAAAGGTAGCCCTCAAGAAGATACAGCCCCACAGGAGACTCTCACAAAGGGCATACTCTACTGGGACCTGACCACCCACCCCATAGAAAACAGACATGGCCCACTCAAGGAAGACTCCCATGTTCTCCTCCCACTTGGAATCACAGTGGGTGGTCCCCCAAAGAACAAAGTTGACAGCCATCACAATTGGCACCAGATGAGCAGTACCCTCCCCTGTGTACAACTTCAACACTTCCTGGAAGACTTGCTGAAGACGCTGCTCAAAGTTATCAGAGGTTTTCCAATTGACTGGTTGGGCCTTTGTAACTCCAGGTGTTACCCAAGCGCAAAGAACTGAATTCACAATGTTGGATACCGTCCCCTGCTGCAAGAATGAGAGCACCTGGCCATTAAATTGGAATTCTCCCATCTGATTCCCCAAGTATTCTTCTTCAGCTCACATGGAGAACCGCCTATGGATGCTGTTACCCCTTTGCAACCCAGTCCCTGTCACCTCTCTTGGCTCACTCAAGACTAGGAACAATGCAGAAACTAATGGTTCTGCTCCCACTAAGACCAACTGAGGAACCTGTAGCTGGTCTAGTTAAACCCCCAAGTCTAGATAGCTGACATCTACATCATGAAGAACTAAATGCTTTTCTGTTGCCTTATTTACTTCCACTGGCCTGATATGCTTGCGCCTCTTGGGAATCACTACTTGTATCTTCTTCAAAGCTCTTCTTGGAACTCTTCTGGAGTGACAGTTCACCACAGCTACCCTCTTGAGACATCAAGCCTTTTTTAATCCTGTTGTCTAATCCAGTGGAGGGGAATGTTGTAGATCCTGAATGAATTAGATAAAGGAACATCTACTCAGGATCTATGAGACAAAACAATTGCACAATTGCTTTATTGCAATATGGGTTTAACAGGGTTAAATACGTTAAAAATGCCTAAAAAAACGGGTGTTCAAAGTGTATCTGGATTGTGCATTGAGTGCAGGATTCACTTCCAAGGTTATTAATAGGACAACAAAATAATTGCCACTCGCCTTCCATTAGGCAAGGCATATGAAACTGGTTTTTTTCTTGCACGGCTCTTTCTACTGTGTAATTCTACTCTCCTCCTTTTAGAATGTCCTTCTGTTTGTGCCTCCTTTCCCCTGTTGGAAATTCCCCTGCCTTCTACCATATAAATGCACCACTATCTTAATAAATACCAGTTTTTTATACCCTTATATTCTTCTGTCTTACCAAAGGCTGCCACTATACCTCTACAGGTATATTATTAAGAGTTAGGAGTACTGACTAACTATCATAGAATTATTGCAACCTATACTGCTAAAAATACAACAGGGTTAGTGAAAGTCAAAATACTGAGCTCCTCCACAAGGGAAATATTTAATCTTTCAACTCTTCTGTTTGCTTGCAGGTGATAGGAACTGGCTGTGATGTGCTTTATTTCATTCTTGGGAGGTAGATAATGATGTTAATAGCTTTAAGTTTGGTTTCTCCATCTGGGATCAGGAGGTAAGGTTTCCCAAGCTTAGCTATGATTTCTTTTCCAATAAATTGTCTCAAATTATTGTCTTTGTTCTCTTTTGTAGCTTGCACTACAGGCCACCTAGTTGCATAGTCAATAGCTGTATAAGGTACTGTTTTCCTTTGTTATTGCCGGGCATTAGACCACAATATCCAGTGACCACACTTTGAAAGGTTATGTGATTGACACCTGTAGTACTGATTTGGGCGGTGCCTTGGATTGGGTGTACTTTTCACAGACTTCAAATTATTCCAGTACTTTACAGTAGTTTTAAGAGCTATGGTGATGAGCAAAAATAATTCAGATTTACAAAATGAACTCAGGTGTAAACAAAATTGAAATGAACCCAAATCTATTTTAAATTAATATAAATTTGATTATTTTTAATTTTGTTTACATCTGAGCTCATTTTTTTTAAATCTGAATGATTTTTGATTGTTGCCATAGCTTTTAAAACTACTGTATTGGTATTAGCCAGCATGTTAGGCCACCAGTAGCGCTTCCTGAGGTATTCATGTAAGTTCCGGCTACAGGTGTGCCCCAGGTCTCTGTTATATTGGAGGGTTGTGTCAATCTTTTGTGTTGATGGGATGTAGGGTACAGTGTCACCACTTGGAAGTATTTGGTGTAGTGTACCATATAAGTTTTTGAACAGGTGTTTGTTGTTGAGGACTTTCTCTTAGATGTCCATTGGTGTGCCAGGTGGGAACCCTTCTTGGAGATTCCCCATGATTAACATGGATCAATCTGGGTCCCCATCAGCGCATAGGAGATTTTTATGGTATAGCCTTGACAGGGTATCTGTGGTAAGCATTTCCTTGCCTGATTTGTAGTCAATTATCATGGGGTACCTTTGTATAAGGCTCATCCTTTCAGCTTGTCTTCTTGATAGGTGTTTTAAGTTTTGAAGAATATTAGTGATTTAGGGTTGGTTAGCACTTTGAATATTTGTGCACCTTCCAGGTAACAATGTCACTTCATGAGACAGTGCACAATAGCTATCAGCTCCTTGTCATGTATTGGATATCTTTTTTCACCATCAGACAGTTTTCTTGATTCATATGCTATAGGGAGGAAGTCCTTTTCTGCAGTTTGGATATGAAGTACTCTTCCTACTGTATAATTGTATGCATCAGTTTCTAGCTTGTATATTCCTTCATGGTTTGGATATTGTAAGATGAGGGTGGTGACCATGCACTTTTTTAGTTGTCAGAAATGTTGGTCTCTTAGTAGTGCTCATAAAATTTGGTTGTCTTGCCTGTGATTGCAGATAGGGGCAGTCAAGGCACCCCAATTAGGGATGAATCTTCTGACATAGGCTACCATGCCTAGGAATGTACAAAGCTCATTTTTATTCCACAGCACTGGCATGTTGGTTATGGCATGTATCTTTTCTGGGTCTGGTTTTATTCTGTCCTTACTGATAATTTGTCCTAGAAACGGGAGTTTAGACAAGAAAAAAGTTGCATTTTGAGGGTTTGAATATAAGTTAGTTTTCTTTGAGGGTACAGAGGACCAGGCGGATGTCTTTTCATTGCCGTTTCTTAGTTGGGTGGTATATGATTATGCTTTCAAGGTAACAATAGCCCTTTTTCCAAGGTGATCTTTTAGTAATTCATTCATAATTATCACAAAAGTACTTGTGGTGTTTTTAATGCAAAATTTAAGGGCCACACACTTAAAGAAACCATACTTTAATCTAAAGGCTGTTTTTGGTATATCTTCTGGTTTCACGCAAATTTGGTGATGACCTGCTATCAAGTCAATTTTTGTGAAGACTTGGGACCCCCCAGGGCGTCAAAAAGATCATTGATCAGGGGCAGGGGATACCTATTCTTAATTGTAACCTTGTTGAGCACCCTGTATTATGTGACTAGGCAGAGTCCTCTATCTTTCTTTGCTACAAAGAAGACAGCGGCACCAAAAGGCAATTTAGAGGGTTTTATGAGTCCCTTTTCAAGTGCTTTGTTGAGATAGGCTTTTGTTGTAACTGTGCTGTTTTAGCAGAGTTACAAGGCAAAAAATATTTAGAAATTGGATAATATTCTTTAATGGGAGATAATGATTAAATAATTGTTGTGAATTGTGGATAACAGGAATATAATAGTGTTGATCATACTGTGGGATGGTGAAAGGGGTGGCTTGATCCTTGTAATGAGTCAAGCGCCAAAACAAGTTACCCACTGGGAGTGATCAGCTTCTGTTCATGTTATTGTATTTGGAAATCCATGTTGTCTTTCTAAATTGGCTTCAGGTGAATGGATAATTGGGTTGCGGGTCACAAACCCACTTACTCAGAACCTTGCTGGTGGATCAAGCCTGCTGTTTCAACACCCCCTGGATGAAGGTTGGCCTCCTCTTGGGGCAGGTTGCCATGGAGATTGTCAGGAGCCCGGGCCCATACTGGACTAACTGTTGTTTGGTGGCGGATAGCACAGTCTCATATTGTTTCTGTCTTGCCTTGCAGGGCCTCAGAAAATCATTGTGGAGAACCCTGTCTTGTTTACGTTTCCCAAGTCCTTGTACAAGGTAAGTGTTGCTTTTTTTACCTTTAGGATGATTGCTGGGCCAACTTTCTCTAGCTGTAATTTACTTTTGTTAATATTCATGACCCAAACTTTGTTACCAACCTTGTGTCTGTCCTTGATGGGGGTGAAGGTTTTTTGTAGACAATTTTCTTCTTTTTCTGATTGGTTGCTATTGACCTGTATGACCTGAGGATCTGAGCGGGGGGACCTTGCTTGGCATCTCCAGCTTGGGTCCTGATAGCGCCTGGATGATATTGGGTTGTGTTTCATAAACCAGCTTGAAGGGGCTTTTGCTGGTGGATCTGTTCACACAGGTACAACATACAAGTAATGCAGTTTGTAGCTACTTGTACCAGTCCTCAGGTCTCCCAGCAGTAAGCTTGGCCAAGGCTTGCACAAGGCTGCCATTCAGCCGCTCCACATGTCCATTGGCCTGAGGATGATAAGGTGTTATCACCCTGTGCTGGGCCCCATTATTGGTGAGGTATACATTGGTATCTTTAGAGGTCAATTCCTTGCCTCTGTTGATTATCACAAGTTCTGGTTTTCCAAACTTGCTTATGATTTCTTTTCCTATGAAGCGTCACACGCCATTGCCTGTATGTGCTTTAACTGATTGTGCCACTGGACATTGTGTGGCAAAGTTGATTGCAGTAATGATGTACTTCTTATTGTTATGTTTCCCGGGAATAGGCCCCAAAATGTTCAGGGCCTATACTTTGAATGGTAGTTGTATGTGAATGGGTAATACTGATTTAGGCAGGGTCTCACTCTTTGCAAATTTCTCACATACTTTGCACTGGTCCAAGACCTCCTGAACGTCCCAATATAAGGTCAGTCACCAGGCTTTGTGTTTAAGGAATTTGTAAAGGTTATGGATTTTTGTGTGGCCCAGGTCTCTTTGGTAGTGCAAGATTGTATTGGCTTGCTGATAAGTGGGAATATATGTGATGGTTGTTCCATTGGACATTTTTTGGTGTAGAGTTCCATATACGTTGGCAAATAGGTGCTCATTCTTAATGACAGTTTCTTTTATTATATCTGTAGTACCAGGGGAAACCCTTTGTCCTTTGTACAAAGCACCAGGAGAGGCCAGTCTAGGTCAAGACCATTCTTGCCCCTTTTGGCTCTGATATATAGGCGTGACCGCACATCAGCCATGGCAAGCTCTGGGCCAGGCTTATATTGTATGAGCATGTTTGCCCTCCATAAGCTCCATCCAGCGGGCTTGTTGGAAGGATATGTTTGCTTGGGTCTTGAAGTAGATGAGTGATTTGTGGTCTGTCAGGGCTGTGAATTATTCTTTCTATTCTAGATAGCAACGCCATTTGACTAGGCAATGCACAATTGCCAGCAACTCTTTGTCATGTATAGGGTATCAGCACTTGCTATCTGTCAGTTTGCGTGATTAATAGGCCACAGGTAGGAAATCACCATCATTGTTTTTGATTTGTAGTACCCCTCCAATGGATGTGTCTGAGGCGTCTGTTTCCATTTGGTACTCCCCATTGCGTTTTAGGTATTGCAGGATAGGTGCTGTTGTGAGTTTTTCCTTGAGGTGTCTAAAACAAAGGTCATGTTGGGGGGTCCATACAAACTTAGTTTTGGTGCCTATTATGGCAGATAAGGGGGCACTAAAAACGCCACAGTCAGGTATAAATTGTTGTACATAGGCAACCATTCCCAAGAAAGTATGGAGCTCTGACTTGTCTTTGGGCAGTGGCATTTTGCAAATGGCCTGGATTTTCTGGCTGACAGGCTTAATGCCGTCTTTCAAAACTATGTGTCCCAAGAAGGGTAGCTGCTTGAAGAACAACTGGCACTTGGAGGGCCTGGCTAGCAGCTTATGTTGCGCTAGGCTGGCAAAGACTGCCTCTAGGTCCTTGTGATCCTGTTCCACTGAGGAAATGTAGAAAATGATGTTGTCCAGGTATACCAGGGCATGCTTGCCAATGTGGGGGGCAAACACCTTGTTCATGAAGGTCACATAGATTGATGGGGGTATTTGTCATACCAAAGTTGAGTACCACACACTTGTATAAACTGTATTTAGAGCAGAAGGCTGTTTTGGGAATGTCTTCTTCCTTTATACAGATCTGGTTATAGCCTGCAGTCAGGTCAATTTTAGAGAAGACTGTAGCGCCACCCAAGGCATCAAAGAGGTTGTTAATGAGTGGAGTGGGAAACAAGTCTTGATAGTAACTTTGTTTAGGGCTCAGTAGTCTGTGACTTAGCGCAAGGTACCATCTTTCTTTGCTACAAAGAATACAGCAACACCAAAGGGGGACTGTGAGGGGCGGATAAGTCCTTTCTCCAATGCCTCCTTGAGGTAAGCACATAGGGTATTTTCCTCATTTGGGGTGAGGCAATAGATGGGTCACGCCTTAGGCACTGCTCCTTTGAGTTGGATGGAGTGTTGGATGTGTTTCTCTGGTGACAATCCAGGTAGAGCCTCCTTGAAGATTTCTAAGTGACAAGCTACACTTTCACAATCCTGAGGTGTGGTAGTGTCCTGGTGATCTTTAAAGTGTATAATCTTGTAGTGGCAAGAGTCCCAGTCAATTGCCTTGAGGTTCTCCTTTTTGTTCACAGTCTCTGTGATACGCACAAATACTTGGTTGCGCAGGAAATGGTCTACTGAGTTGGGATAAATCTGGTGGTTGACACCTTCACGTTCGATGGTCAGTACAAATTTGCCCAGTCCACATGGGGATTGCTTTTTTGTAGCCAGTCTAATCCCAGTACAATGTCAAACTTGGAAAAAATAATTACAGGACCTTGAATGGTGGAATGTAGGTTCTCTAGCATGACAGAGAAGGGGGCAGTTTCCTGTGTCACGGCAATGTGATGTTCATCAGCTAAAACCACGTTTTTAATCTGCAAAGGATTAGTGGCTAACTTGAACTTATCTTCAAAGCTGCTGTTGACCAGGGTTCAATCTGCGCCCAAGTCCAGGAGTGCTGAGCCTGTGTAACTGCAAAAGCAGAAATGATAAGACATCAGTTTATTTGGGTGTCTGATGATGGTGTACAATACCGGGTCTTTTGAGGGTACTTGAATCATTGGGCATTGATCCACATCCTTGGGTTGGTATTCATTGTTGGGCAAGTCAGGAATAGTCTGGGGTGAGCTTGGCTTGCTTAGCGCTCTCCCCAGGCTTTTCCCTTGTCTTGCTTATCTTGAGTGGCAGTGACACAGAAATGGGTTAGGTTCAATTGGCTGTTTTTCCTGTTCCCATGCCCATTTGCACCTGCAGATTTGTGGTTTGCACTGCTGTTGTTGTTCCCAGGGGGTGGTCTGTTGGAACGCCCAGCTGGGTGAGAATCTTTGGGGCTCTCTCTATTTCCTGTTTGTGCCTTGTGGAGAGCGTTGGAAGTTTGTTCTGCTTTCTCTGCCTTGTGGTATAGGCTTTTCAAGTTGGTTACTTGACCCAGGTTCACATGCCTCATTACATGCAATTTGAATGCTTCAAAGTACATGAGGTGAGTGGCTGGAGTGTCAAAGGCCATATCAGAGGAGGCACATATTTGGAGTTCCTTGTAGGCGTGGATGAGCTCCTTTACGGTGCCAGTCTGGGTCAAGTTCTTCACTTGGCATATGATCATGAGTGTGGTGTTCTTTAACACAAATATTTCCAAGAAGTCCTGTTTGAAGGTATCCCAATTCTTCTTGGTGTGCTTTTCATGCCACTTGTTGCACCAGGTGCCAGCGTCATGAGTCAATCAAATGGAGATTTCTGAAATCCAGAATTGTTGCGGGCATTCTATCTGGGCCAGCTTGCTTTGAGCAGACTGGATCCATGTCGCGGTGTTATTGTTGTTGGCTCCAGCAAAAGGTTCCAGGGCAGCACTTTGAAGTCTTTGGGCTACATAGGCTGGTATGGTATTCTCATCAGTTGCATGGGGAATAGCAGGGGCAGCCTGAAAGAACCCTAGTGCAGACAGGGCATTGAAGGCAGAAAGCGGAATCACTATGTTCTGGTAAAGGACAAAGCCATCTGGTATTTCAGTACCAGGTGAGTGCAGAGTCCAGTCTAGCAGGAGGCCAGACATGATTCTATTGAGGATTTGTTAACCGCGGCAAGTACAGGCAAAAGGCGGAATTTTTCAAGATAAGGTAGGATGGGGAGCCTACCTGTGCTACCAATTTTGTAACTGTGCTGTTTTAGCAGAGTTACAAGGGGAAAATATTTAGAAACTAGATAATATTCTTTAATGGGAGATAATGATTATACAGTTGTTGTGAATTGTGAATAACAGGAACATAATAGTGTTGATCACACTGTGGGATGGTGAAGGGGGTGGCTTGATCCTTGTAATGAGTCAAGCGCCAAAACAAGTTACCCACCAGGAGTGATCAGCTTCTGTTCATGTTATTGTATTTTAAAATCCAAGTTGTCTTTCTAACTTGGCTTTAGGTGAATGGATAATTGGGTTGCAGGTCACAAACCTGCTTAGTCAGAACCTTGCTGACGGGTCAAGCCTGCTGTTTTGACATTTTTAGGGTGTTGTCTTCATGTGGTGTTAGGCAGTAAATGGGACATGCCTTTGGAACACTTCCCTTGAGGTCAATTTTTTCTGTATGCCCCAATTGGGCAGTAGTCCTGGTAAAGTTTCTTGGAATACACAGGGGACTTCAATGACTAGCTATGCTATGATTGGGTCTCTTACACGCACTGTTTCTGTGCTTTTGAAGTGGATAACTTCATATGGACAGGTTTTCCAATTGATTTTGCTAGGATCCTTTTCCTCTTCTATCTCTATAATCTTTAAAAATACATGGTCTTTCATGAGTGTGTCAAGATGAGTTGGGTAGACGTGATAGTGTACCTTGTCTTGCTGTATTATGAGGATAGCGCTATTCCAGTCAATATGAGGTTTGGTTTTTCTCATCCAATCTAAACCAAGTATAACATCATACTTGGGGACTGGTATGATAGGGCCACTGAGCATAGTCTGCACATCTCTAATTTGGGTACTGAAAGGTTTTGCTTTCTTGTTGACGGGTGTACTTCTATTATCTGCCATGATAACTCTTTTGATATTACTTTGGACCGTGGATAGTTTCATGAGATTGGCAAATTTCTTTTCAACAAGGGATTGGTCTGCTACAGTGTCAAATAGCTCTGTGCCTTGATATCTGCAAAAGCTGAAAGGATAAGTGATGATTTTATTTCCAGTTTAAAAGGCAGACAGTAGAGGATTGCTGGAGGGTACTTGGATCATATTAATTGAGTCCATGTCTTGGTTCCTGTATGATTCTTGTAGAGTGGGGGAGGGTGGCTTGCCTAAGCACTCTCCTGAACTTTTCCCTCCTTATTGGTGTTATTAGTGCTTGCTTGATTTACTTGGATGGTATGATTTCCATTTTGAGGATGAGTATTATTGGCCTGGTTGTTTTGCTTGATGGGTCAAGGGCCCTTCTTTGCTGTGGGACTCTCCTTTTGTTTGTTGGTTACATGCAGGTTGTCAGATTTCTGTGCGTCATGTTTCCCTTCTAGGAAAACATCCTGAAGGTTCTTGCAGCGTTTCATGCCAAACTGACATCTAATGTATGTGGGGAGGTCATTGTAGAAATCCAATTGTGGTCCGGCTTTGTCAAATTTAATGGTGTTGGGAGCTCAGTCACGTAGATCTTTGTATGCTGCAATGTACTCCTTAATTGTTCCTGTCATTTTAAAGGTTTTGGGCTCTGTCATGATCACCATGTTGGAGTCCTTTATGGCAAACTTTTTGAGGAAGGCGGCTTTGAATATATCCCAGTATTTGTTGTGACTAGGGTGTTGGTTGAACTATTTGTTTACAAAGTGTGAGGCAGCCCCTGTGAAGCAGAGGGCAATCTTACTGTCCCACTTTCTGCAGGATAGCTCACTTGTGTAAACTTTTTTGTGTGCTTTTGATCTAGAGGTTGATGTTATCTTGACTTAGTCTGGCAAACTTTCCAATCTCTGCTGAGTGTAGGCGCTGGAATACAATGTTGGTTATTTCAGTTATCTGCAGAATTGGAGTTGGAGGTGGGTTCAGGATTCCTTGAATACTGATTAAGTTGTACTGTTTGGTTGGTGAAAAGACATTGTGGAAGACAACAAAACCCATAGGGACTGTAAGAGCTGTAAACACAAAAAATTTGAACCCAGGAGTCAAACCTGTGACTTCTGCTGTAAAGCAAAAACACAGGCAACCGCACAAACCCAATGGGGGAATCAAACCTCCCACAAGCCACCAGGGCGGGTGGAAGCCAACTCTCAAAAGAGAGATCAGCTAAAAAAGCTGTTGGATTAATCAGGGCCAGTTCACAAACTGGCCAGGGGGCTAGCAGCCCCCAACGGTAGCAGAGCCACCAGCTTCAATGCTGCAAATGAACTGGGTGGCTCCCATCTAGAAATCAATGATTTTTGTTGATTTATCCAGCAGATCCAGCATCAACTGGGTCTGTTGAATAACTTGGAAAATAAACCAGTCTCTGCACAAATCCGGTCAACCAGTTCCCCAGAAATCAAGGTTCCTGCTCCAGTCCTATCTTCCAGTCCTTAATTCAATGCCTCTTCACCCACTGATGTCATGAAGCATCATCTTCAGGAAGATGTTCCAGTTTACCCTGCCAATCAAATAAATCCTGCTAAAGAAGATTCCCAAGCCATTGAAACCCCCACAATGCCTGCAGTTTCCAACTGTTTCATTGGGTCAAGAACAGGATAGAAGATAATCAGCCAGGAATATCCACCAGCAAATGATAATCCCTCTACCCAGAAGCAAGTCCAAACTGCCAAGCAACCCCAGCCTCAAATGATTGAGCCATATATAATTAGTCACCAATCAGCTTCCAGCAATCTAACCAATCTCAAGATGAAACCAGATGATCCACACCCAGACCCCAGAACTTCCCCCAGCCATGAGTCAATCAACCAATCCAATGGCCCAAGCTCAGAGAACTTCCCTTTATCCCAGTCCAAGATTCTTGGGACCATATTCCCTGTTCTCAAGAATTCCTCCCTCATCTCCAAAGTACCTGTGACCAAAGAATGAACTACTAGAGCACCCCAAGGAGCTGCCAGTAGTTGGTTCCAAGGAAGACCAGATGAGTGGCATAAAACCCACTTCCCTAAAATCAAGACAGAGCAGACAACGTTTTGAAAAGTATATGGTCCAAAGAGTAGTCTTTGCCTTCCTTCCCCATATTCTTTTATCACCTTGAACAATCCCTTATCAACCAGCTCAGACACCAGCACTTCAACTAGTAGAACCAGTAGCAATGGACTACCAGCCAGGGCCCAGCCCTGGACGGGCCAGCAGTTTCTTTCCTCCCACTCCTTCTCCAATCCCACAATTTTCTGCTGAGGTTATTCCATATGACCACAGCAGATATGAGATGGTCATCCTGACCACCTTAGTCTTGCTGAGGTTGTAGTACCTCACCTTGGTGCCTACCATCCACTTGCAGCGGGTATGCTGTATTTTTTCTGCTCCTTGCCCTTCCTGTATTAGGCCTTGGTGTCACAATACCCTGAAGGATGGAATCCTCCCATGTTGCCCTGGTATGGTAATACACCTGGACATGACAGAGACGTCCTGTCATTCTTTGTAGTCTCTTCAGCCTGTGGGGAGTGCCATCTGCTGGATTCTTTTCTTAGGAGGAATTTTTTCTTAAAAGTTGTGTAGGTGTGGATAACCTACTTGTGCTACCACTGTCAAGTATATACTTCTGGGAAGTATAATAAACAAGATAAAAGAAAAGATAAAAGAAATAAGAGAATGATACTTTATTGGATATGAATATAGGATAATATATAGTAGCATGGGAAGCCATATACTGTCTATGTAATTCATGGTAGTCATGGGGTGTCACAGTAAGTTCCATAATGCCAGGGATTATTTGGCCAAATAAGAAAGCTCAGAAAGCTAGAAAACCTTTAACAAAACTGACTGATTTAACAGACTTGAATCAAAAAGTTGATTGAAAATGGGTTACAGCTGCCCCAGTTTGCCAGCTGTATTTGATCTCCCCTTGCAAACTGATGCTGATAAATTGACGTAATATGAGAGTCACCTAATATGATCTTTATATCAGCATGGTCATCAGAAGTTGGTCACTCAAGGGTTCTTTGCAACCTGGACTAAATACTCACTTGACAATGTGGAAGAAATAGGAGCCCAGAATCCAAGCAGTATTGCTTAGTCAATTTTTGATATAAATTAAATAATTTTCACTGTTTCAGCTCTTAAGAGTTGAGTCCTCCCAAAATTTATTCAATAAAAATCATATATCCCTTAGTCTCAATTTTATTTTAAGAATGCATCCAGTAGTTGGGTTGTTGTGTTACATCCCCTAAAATCTGATTCTCAGCCAAATCATTACTGGCAGATGGGGCCTGCTGTTGGTACTTTGTTGTTGGCACTGCCCAATATTAATTTAATGCCTACCAATCTTGGAGTTGTTCCTCCCGTCTTCAAAGTTGACAATCTTGTTGTATCTCAATGTCCTGAATTTTATTCTGAAGATACGCTGATGCTTTCCCAGCTTATTTATCTTGGGCTACTCTGGTTGGGATTAATTATTTTACTTAATCCTAGTATTATAATTGGAAATTTTAAAAAACGGTATCTGAAGCTGCGTTGGTGGTTAATCATAAACTCTATGTGGATTTGGGTGGTAATTTCTCACCACTTAGAAAAAACTTCTTACTATCCTACAATTTCTGTCACATTACTCAACTCTTCTACATCTGAGTTTTTGAAAGCAGTTTGTCATGAGTTTGTGTTTCTTATTCTCCTGTTCTGTTGAGATATCTGCGTTGACCATGTTTATTTGCATCAGTTCTTTTCTGAGTTTTCAGTTTGTACTTTTCTTTAATTTGTGGTTTCCATCTCTGGTTACAGTTGTTGAGACTGAACCACCTGTTTCCTATTTCTGCCGCGCCATGTCATTTTGGTGTCCAGATTATTTTCCCACATCACCCACTGATGAAATTTTGCATGATATTTTGTCAGCTTTATCATTCTATTCCAGTTTGAGCCTTAGTCACAAATCCCAAGTTTACTGTGTAATGACAAAGGTTTTGGAGGATGCTTGCAAATGGTTGTTGTCTGCAGTGGAGCGCAATCCACATGTTTTAACTGAAAGTGCATCTCTGTACCCTTTGTTAAAAATTTTGTGTGTATATATTGAGGAGCTCAAAGTATATTGTAAGCTGTACGCCTTCCAACAGGGTACTACTCTGCTTTTGATATTCCTTCCTCAGTTTCTTGCCTATTGTTGTACAATTGATGTTCCCAAGGTGAATAAACTCTCAGTGTTGTGGTTAGAAGTTGACCAGACTGCCCAGGATTTGACGGTCTGGGATTCCCTGTTAACCACAACTGATGCCCTGGTAAACCAAATTATCTCTCTGGTCTCAAATATGTTGACTTATAAACAATGTGTTATGAAAATCAAAGGCAAACCTGCCGCACGTTCCTGGTTTTTGGATACTTGTCCTGCAGTGTCTTCATCTAGCCAGGGTCAAGATTGCTCTCCCCGCGTGTCTTCTCAGTTGCAATTGGCTATCTTGAATAAACCTGCAGAGGTAAAAAAAGTGCCAGTTAGGGCCGTCCCCAAGAGTTCATTGGCTATGCTTAAGCACGTTGTATCCGCAAAGTCTTTGGTGGTTGAGCCTGAGGAGTTGTCTCTTGTTCCTATTGATTGTGATTGTCATGTCCTTCTTGATGCTGCCAAGAAATGATTGAGTTTTATTTTCAGGAGCACCCTGCCTCCTTAGCTGCTGTCTTTACCACTGAAGAGAAGCAAGATCCTGCTGAAAAAGCATCATTCACAGCAAATAAATCTACTTCTGGTTACTTCTTGTTTTATGGTAGCATTGACAATAGTCAAACTATCTATTGGCCAGCCATTCTGTTGGATACAGGCGCTTCTGAGAACTTCATGAGTATGGAGACTGCAGATTTGCTGCAAATCAAGTATCATCCTGGAATTCTGGTTAGGGGAGGAAACTATCAAACGTTTCCCTCTTTCCAGCTTAAAAAGCCAGTGACATTTGTGGTTGTGGGTCAATATTTTACCGCATGGAGCTCCATTTGCTCTACCCTTATGTATCCTATCATCTTAGGAGTGGGCTGGTGGCAGGACCATAATGTATCAATCCTGCTAAAAGAAAATCAGCTGCAAGTGGACCATTCTTTGGGCATAACCATTTGTATTCTGTTGTTGGATATGTCTGAATTAGAGAAGTCTTCCCAGACAATCCAGTCAGTTCCTATTCCCACACCTATGAGTTTGGATCTACCAGCATGCCTTCAGCCCTGGTCTGCAGAATTTGACGCCACTAGGGGTGAGGTCCTTCCCAAGCATACCTAGTTTGACTTTGACTTTAAGGTTACCGTTGATCTGATTTGTATTGTGTCTCCTATTTACCCTTTGACCTTGAAAGAGGATGCATGTTTTGAGTGGACTTGGGACATGTTAGCAAAAGGATACATATTTTAAGAAGGCTTTGTCAATCTGCTCTCCATTGTTGTCTGTTCAAAAATCTAATGGGTCTATTAGATCTTGTGTTGATTATTGGAATTTTAATAACATTATGATTCCTGATTCCTATCCCTTACCTCTTGAGGCACAAATTTCTTGGTGTGTTGAGAAGGCAAAGGTGTTCTCAAAGCTTGATCTGTTGAATGCGTTCAACCAGATTAGGATTTCAGAAGGAATGGAATGGTTGACAGCATTCAGAACTAAGAAGGGTATCTTCTAGTTCTGTGTAATGCCTTTTGGATTGAAGAATGCTCAAGCTTGCTCTCAGCGGTTAATTGATTCAGTCTTGGGGGATGTCCTGGGTGTATGTGCCATTGCGTACATGGACAGCATCTTGGTGTTCTCTCTGGATGAGGAGTCACATAAGGCCTACCTGTTGGCAGTTGTAGAGCACATTCTCCGGGAAAACTTGATCATTAAAAGGAGTAAGTGTGAATTCTTTAAACATAAGGTTACCTTTCTGGGTAATATTATCTTTGAGGATGGTCACACCATTGCCTGTGACAAGGATGCTGCGGTTCAAGAGTATGCTACACCTGTGACAGTATCCCAACTTTGTAGTTTCTTGGGTACCTGTACGTTCTTGAAGAAATTCACCCCTCACTTTTCTGAAGTAGCCGCCCCTTTTTATTCAGCTAGTGGGAAGACAACCTTGGTCTAGACGCCTGAGTGTGCAGAAGAGTTTTCAGCAGTCAAGGCTCTTCTGTTGTCCTCCCCAGTGTTAAGACATGTGGATCCTGAACTGCCTTTTGTGGTTTCCACAGATGCCTCTAAATATGCTGTGGCTGGTGTGTTGTTAAAGACTGCTGGCAATGGGATTGAGAGACCTGTAGGATATTTCTCCCAGAAGATGAAGGCTCAGGAATGCAATTTCATGATTTACAACAAGGAACTATTGGCAGTTGTGGAATCTTTAAGGCATTGGCATTACCATCTCATGTCAGCACATCATTCATTTGTAGTAAGAACTAACCACAAAGCTCTTCTGTATTACCAACAACCCAGGGTTTTATTGGGTTGCCAATCTAGATGGCATAGTGATCTGACAAGATACAAGTTCTGCTACAAGTTCATTAAGGAATCTGATAATCACTTGGCAGATGCGTTAAGAAGAAATCCTTCTCATCTCCTGGATGCTAGTATAGACGTCAAGTTTAACACACATACAATGATTCCAGACAAGGCTGTGGTTCCTTTTGTGTTAACACCTCCTGCTAAGCTTGCTACCATGTCCTTAACCAAGGGCACAGACTTAGACCTATATTCCAAAGTTAAGTTTTTGCAGCCTCTGTCCAAAGGGTATGATAGGTTACTGGAACTAGCATGTGCACATCCAGTTGGCCAGCTGTAGGGCTATCACAGGATAGGACCAATTCTATATCATCAATATTGCTTGTGGGTCCTAGAGGGAACTATTCAGGATGAAATCATGGAGGCCTATCACACCTGTCCCACGGCAGGCCATCCAGGAAAAAAACAGTGGAGCTAATTTGCTAACAGTTTTTTTAGGAAAGGTTTGACAGTGCAGGTGGTGGCTTATGTTTGAGACTGTCTGGTATGTGTTTGTTCTAGGTAAGCAAGAACAAGAATCTGGTTTTTTGGTTCCTTTACAACCAGCTGCAGGGCCCTGGATGTCAGTGACAGTAGACTTATTGGAGAACTTCCAAATTCTGATGGGTTTAATGCAATAATAGTGGTGGCTGATTGATTCACAAAAATGGCACACTTTGTTCCCTGCTCAACCACAATTAATTTGGTGGAAACAGCTTGGTTGTTTGTGAATAGAATCTTCTCCTTGCATGACATCCCAATGGAGATTGTGAGCGACTGCAGGCCCTAATTGATTGCCCAGTTCTGGGAAGCTTTTACTGGAATTCTAGGTATCAAATTGTGCTGTTCCACAGCTTTCCACCCCCAATCTAATGGAAAAATGGAGAGGGTAAACCAAAGTTTGGAGGTCTACCTACGCTGCTACACAAATGTAAAACAAGATGACTGGTGTGATAACCTATCCATGGCAGAGTTTACATATAATAACACCCCATACACGTCAACTCAGGTTTTGCCATTCTATGCCAACGTAGGTTACAATCCTTCATCTAACATGGGTCCCTGTTTGGTTAGTAATGTGGAAGCTGCAACTGATTGAGCCGCTTGTCAGGATTGACAATTCATTACCCCTGGAAACCTGGGCCCAAGGGCGGGATTTGAACCCTGAACCAGAATTCCTGTAGGCTGCTGGGCCCATGGACCAAGAGCCCACCTGCCTGTGTTTTTCTGAGATTGAGCCCCTGCAAGCTAAGGCCCCTTCTAAGTCCCAAACCAGAATACCAGCGCAGGTTCAACTATGGTGGTGCCCAAGGGGGAGCTTCTCAAATTGCCTAATGGAGACAGAGAAAATGCCTCTGTGAACTTCATTAACTTAAAGTCCTCTTGGGTAACCAATCAAATTCCACTGCTAAAGGAAAACCCAGCTTTTGGGCCCAACCCTGTGATCACAGCCCAAAATCAGGAAAATCAAGTGACCAATTTGGACGTTCTGACCAATGAGAGAACACCCAGCCAAGGTGCCATTTTTCCAATCCTGCACCCAGGCCTCCTGACCACCTGCCTGCATTTCCCCCAATATTTTGATGAAGCCCTTATCAAAAATACTAAGTTTGGAGGCAGGATGCTATATACGCCTATAGATTCTGCGCTCAAACCTTATTGCCATTTTTGAATAAAGGTTATGTTATTTTGGCTCACACAGCTATTGCCTTATTTTGTATTTGCTATCTACCAATTTAGTTCAAGATCCCCTGGCCCTCCTGCCCTGATGCCCGCAGTTTTCTGTCCTCCTGGTGTACCCTTTGGACCCAACCATTTCATCAACTACCCTCTGAAACCCAAATACAAGGATTACACCCCAGAAAAGATACTTGAACTCAATCCTTTGGCCTGCATACAATCTGCAGTTAGATACAACCAACAAGGCCCATGGATATTCTCAACACCCAAGTTGTTCAGAGAGAAATTCAACTATCTTCCTGCTTACAACCTTCTCATGGAACTGCCTGTGACCCCAAGACCTATGCCTGCTTCCTCATACAACCATCCAACCAACCACACTAGTAAGCTGTTTGAGATTTTGTACATCATCCTCACAGGGGTGATTGACACTATAATTCCAGCTGCCAGCCTGTGGTCCTGGGTGGGTAAGTCCATCTCCTACCTTTTTAAGTTAGCTCTCCTCTTGTGGTGGGCTTTGTCTGCAAAAACCCAGCCCAAGTTACCCCCAAAAACAACAGACTGGCCGCCCCAGACTGGATCCCTGACACCGCTGCATTGAAGCAAGTTTGTCAGGAACTTCAGGTTACTCTTGCCGCTGCTGTGACAACTTACAGGTAATACACAGATTGAAAGCTACAGGAAGATCCAACTAACAGGCCAGGCAATATAGTCATGGTTGATGCTTGCAACATGAAACTGAAGGTCCCCTGCTGCAAATTAGATCCCTAGCAAGTTAGCCCCTTCAAGGTTGAATGTCAAATTGGTCCCTCCGCATATTGGCTAGATTTACCCCTGGCTTTAAAGATTTTTCACACCTTCCATGAATGCCTTCTTACTCCCTTTAAGGGTACTGAGACTCCTTCTTCCCAACCCATTCTTGTGGAAAGAGAACCTGAGTATGAGCTAAATTGTACTATGGCTTCCCGTAAGAATTGACACCGTTTGGAATACTTGGTGTCATGGAAGGGTTATCCTGATTCTCAAAACTTGTGGGTTCCACAGTATGATTGTTCCAATTCTCCATTCCTTATTCAAGAGTTCTATGAGCACAACCCAACCAGCATTGGCCACCCCAAGATCACCTTAGCCACCATGGAACTCCCCCTACCCATAAGAACTTCTCATTGTCTCATCTTTTGGATGGTGATTGTCAGGGGCCCACTTGGCAGGGAACCTGTTCCCTATTTGGTGGGCCAAGGCCCCTAAGTTGAGCTCTGCTATTACTGATCCAATGGGTACCATGATCATGGCAAGGTGACCTAAGTGGCCCAGTTAGGCAAATCTTCCCAGCATGGAGCTGAAGCAACCCAACAGATAATACCCCACCACATAAGATAACAGGTAGAAGGAGGCATAGGGTCTAACCAGCAAAGGTTTGACAGGAGGAGGAGAAGGGAAAGCACAACCATAGTTAAACTTTCTGCCCCAATGGCCTGAGGGATACTTGAACCAACCATGGGCCAGGGACTCCTTCTGGTGAGAGTTGTCTGGAGAGGAATTGTGCAAATCTGTAGTTGGAGTAGGCTTCTCCAAGGTCCACACCACAGATAGAAGAGATGCTAGAAACCAGAACAGGAATAATTTTCCCTGTATGACTACAAGAAAGAGGTTTAGATTTAAGTGTAATCAAAGGTAATAAAAGAAAGTCTTTATTGTTTTAACAACAGTTATTTAAATAAAGGTTCCTTACATACACTGGTACTTAGCCACAAATATTTGAGAGTGATTTAAACATAAGAGGATTTAAATTCAAGTTTCATGAAATGGGTGGCTGGGGAAATTGTTCTTACCAATATTTGCATATGGGACTTAATAAAATGATATGCACTTAAGTGCATTAATAGGTTGGAAATATAGGCTGCAGTGAAAAGCACAATTAAGTGGTGCTTATGCTTAATATCAGTCTTAGACAAGTGCAGAGCCTGGTGTAGACATAGAGCGGGTAGTTTAAAGAGCAACAAGTTTAATTTGAGCAGCCAATCAGGTTCCAAGCGGTGAGTGACGTGTTTAAAGACACTATTAACAATTGAAGAAGTAAAGTCAAAGGCAGAAGAGAAGCTTGCATCAAGAAATTCAACATAAATAGGTTATTTAAGTTGAACTATTGATCTTAAACTAATAATTGATTTCTCTTTAGGGTTCCAAGTGTGATCCCTGTCTGGCACTAAACCAGGATTATCACTGGTGTTAAAACTTTGATTGTTAATTTTCTTTGACTTAGTGTTATCAACCATAGTATCCAAAAAAAGTAATGGAGGCAGGGAAGAAATCCCTGACAGTGATATTATGCCCCAGGCTAAATCAGAGGGTAATATCACAGTAAGTTCCATAATGCCGGGGATTATTCAGCTGAATAGAAAAGCTCATAAATCTAGAGAACTTTTAACAAAACTGACTGATTTAACAGACTTGAATCAAACAGTTGATCACAGATGGGCTACAGCTGCTCCAGTTTGCCAGTTGAATATGATCCCCCCATAAGGTGATGTTGATAAATCAACGTAAGTTAAGGGTCACCCAATATGAGCTTATTTATCAGCATGGTCATCAGAAGTTGGTCACTCAAGGGTTTTTTGCAACCTGGATTAAATAATCACTTGACAATGTGGAAGAAATAGGAGCCCAGAATCCAGGCAGTATTGCTTAGTCAATTTTTGATATAAATTAAATAATTTTCACTGTTTCAACTCTTAAGAGTTGAGTCCTCCCAAAATTTATTCAATAAAAATCATATATCCCTTAGTCTCAATTTTATTTTAAGAATGCATCCAGTAGTTGGGTTGTTGTGTTATATCCCCTAAAATCTGATTCTCAGCCAAATCATTACTGGCAGATGGGGCCTGCTGTTGGTACTTTGTTGTTGGCACTTCCCAATATTAATTTAATGCCTACCAATCTTGGAGTTGTTCCTCCCGTCTTCAAAGTTGACAATCTTGTTGTATCTCAATGTCCTGAATTTTATTCTGAAGATACGCTGATGCTTTCCCAGCTTATTTATCTTGGGCTACTCTGGTTGGGATTAATTATTTTACTTAATCCTAGTATTCTATTTTGAAATTTTACAAAACAGTATCTGAAGATGTGTTGGTGGTTAATCATTAACTCTATGTGGATTTGGGTGGTACTTTCCACCACTTAGAGACAGCTTCTTACTATCCTGCAATTTCCGTCACATGAAAGTTATCCAAGTGATTGTTCCTCTTAAGTTACAAGGCTTGTCTAAGTTGTTTTCTTCTTAGGATTTGAAAATTTTGATCCTTGTAATAGATGGCAGAATGATAGTAGTACCACCAACTTAATGATTAGCTGGGGATCTAGTCAGAAAGTTTCTTGGGGAATCAATTCCCTGAGAGGGAGTAATCATTGATGTTGCAACACTTGATTAGTGAAATACCTTGCTTTACTTTGATTATACTTTTCTTTATAATATTTGATTTTTTAAGAGATTAAAAATTAAGGTATAGTGGGATAAATTACCTTTTTTCCTTTCAAAACCCATATTCATACATTTCTCTATTTTATTCTATGCATTTCTTAAGATCTAAAAAGATTAGCTTTGAAGCTCACCTAGATTTGCTAAATAGTACTTGAGTTTAAAACTCCTATAATGAAATGATTAGTGGTTAGCTTAGCTTACCTGAGAGCTTGGTTGATCACCCTACTCTTCTAAGCCAATCATTTTCTTATCTAAACATTCAAGAAGCTTAATTTATTTTTAAACTGATGATTAAAACATCATCTAAAATTTTGATGGACTACTTTACATCTTAAACTAAATATTTTGTTAAATTTGTGGTTGTCTACACCTGTTAACCCCCAAAGTCCACCCTGGCAGCATTCCCTGTCACGCCAGAAAACTGTTTATCCAGAAGCCCTTAAGCAATTTAGCGGCTCTGCTGGCCACAGGGAAGCCTGAAATGCTGCAGACAAAAGCTTAAAACCATGACTCCTAAGGTTGAATAAGATTTAATATTATATAGTAAATTTAGTTAATAAACCCTTATTCCACTAAATTTATTTACCTAAAAACTCCATAGTGTGGGGCCTGTTTACACCATTCATTACCTAATTAAATAAACTCATATCAGCACTAAATTGGTGGGATACACTATCTAGAAAGACACCATCTAGAAAACGCTATCTAGAAAGACGCCATCTAGAAAACGCCCTCTAGAAACCCTATGTCAAATTTCTGGCTAAACTGTGCCAGATAGCTTAAAAATTAATAAAATCCCAAAAACGTTTCAAAAACAATAAGAAAAACATATGAGTCATTATTTTCTTGTTATGCCTAAGCGCTGGACTGATTATTTTATAACTTAATTACATTATTCATATTCAAATTATTCAGAAAGGTTAAAATACAAAATAATGTCAAATCTTTAATTGATCTTGGGCTTATATATTTTTTTAAAAATAATTTATCAATTTTAGAATTGAAAATTGCACCTTATAATATTGCTGGAAATATCATAAGTCCTACTACATAATACAAGCTAAAAATATTTATGATGAGTTGCATGGGAGAGTAATAGCAGCCCCAAAGCTATAAATGCTATTACCCTATTTTTGGCTCATCATAAATATTCTTAGTTTTTTTCAGAAAAAAGGTTGTTGTTTTTGAAAGACTGATAACTCTATTTAAAATACACCATCTAGTAAGCTGCCCTAATGCATGAACTTGCCCTAATGCACCACTAGCATCTTCTGATATTTTTGTTTCTCTGGTATCATCACATGATTTCAAATAATAAGTTATCTCAGAATATTCTGAGAGGCTTTCAAATGTTGAAGATGAAGTATACAACAACCATCTTTCAACAAATATGAAAGATTAATGTGCAGATTTTTAACTTTGAGCTCTTTTCTTATAGGCCTAACTTTTCTCTCATAAATATAAAAGAATGACTTTTGAGAAATATTTGAGCCTGATAGCGCTGATTTATATAATTCTTTTCTTTTTTCTTCTTTCTCAAAAATATTTTTAATATCATTTATATTCTTAATATAAAGCTGATTTTCTTTCTCTTTTAATGTTTTTGATGTTACACCAAAGTGACCATCAAAAAATACTTTTTCCATGACATTCTACAAATCTATTGTATTTAATAGACCCTTTAATGTATTGTGGTGCCTCTTTAAATAGATTGTATAAAAATTCATAGGATCTAAAATGGTTTACGCTATCAGTCCATACTTTGATATTATTTATTTTTTAAAACTTATCTGATTTAAGAAGACTTATTAGACATTCACCTGAAAACAAAGAATCATGAGATAATATTTGAGATAAAAAATCATGGTATTCATATTTAACTTTATTGTTTTCTTTATATACCAATGCAAACCCCAATAAAGAAATAGGTATTTTGGAATAAAAACAGTTATTGGTTTCAATTGGACCACCACCAACTTTTAAATTCTCTTTAAAATCTATAACTATAATACATGATTCATTATCTAATTCATTGATATCTTTCTTATATTCCCTATTTTGATGAGCATAAAAGTCTTGGTGCTGATTAATAGCTTTTAAGTCACTGTTTATAGATTCCGGCAATAATAAGTTTTTACTTTCACATTCTTCTTTTCTTTTTTCTAAGGATGATTTTAAGTTACAAATATTACACATGCCAGTTTGTTTTTCACTCTTGATTATATTTTTTGGTATTAATTTATAATAAGTTGAAAGTAATATTGAAATTTCATTTTTTTCATATTTTCATATATTTCTTTTTTTATTTTTAATAGAGAATATTTTATTTCAGTTTAATATTCATTCATTTCTTTTTCAATGTCTTTATAAATTTTTTCTGGTGCTTTTTTGTAAACTGGCTTGTTTCAAAAGAATTTTCCAGTAGGCTTTTAATTATTTTTTTGATTATTTCTTTTTTTACTGAATAGTTATTATTTTTTGGCTTTTTTATTTAAGCTAACGTTTTTAGTTTTATTTATTTCTCTTGGGTATTCAAACTCACTTTTGGTTATATTAAATCCCATATCAGTAAGCTCTTTTAAGATTAACTGGAAGTAACCAGAGATCTCACGGCTGGGATATGCTTTTGGGGAGCAGATTTCAGAAGATCCTTTAAGCCATCAATTATCCCATTTAGTTTCTGATTTTGAATCAAAGGAATGAACTCTGTTTTTCTAAAATTAGTTTGAGTGAGGAATTGATTGATGAAGGAATTAAGATTGCCTCCAGAAACAAAGAGAAATGCCTTCTTTAGCATAGCAATTCTTTCTCTTTTTGTTGATTTTCCCAATGAGGAAAATGGGTGCATGGCAGAGGTGAAGTTAACAGATTACATAATATTGGATTTATGATTGATGATAAAGAGATGCTTTGTAGAGATGCCTTGCAAAAGAGTACTGGTTGGAGGGATGATATCTTTTTGTAAAGATAGTTTGAAGTAAACCTTAGGTGGTGCTTTATCTCTTATATACCAAGCCTTATGACACCATTCTGAAAGAAATGATGTGATAGCTTTTATTAAAATTTCAACTTTAATTTATACTCCTAAAATAAATGAAATACCCAGTTTTCATGCACAAGTGATATATGTGGAGCAGCTAAGCATCATTGTTACATCATATCCTCTTTGAAATCACTGTGAATCAATTAAAATGATGTATTTAACTTAACTACAACTCTTCCGCATATTTTTAAAATGATAAAATATTAAAGAATTATATTTAAAAGATGCTTAATTTGAGGTTTGCAGCTCACCTGTTCCTCAAAATTTTGTCTAAACAGCAAATAAATTGACGTCCTAACTTCAAACTACCATAAAACCCTAAATAATTAAGCTTTTTAAATAAAATAAAATGCAAAAATAATGCTCGTAATCTTATCTTTAATTTTTTTAAATAAAAAGTATATGTTAATTAACAAAAGCTTTAATTTTTTTAGCTTAAAGCAATCTATTTTATTTCATTATCAAAATAATATAATAAAATATGACATATGCTCTTTTAAATTGCTTTTGCTTCAATATTCAATATAGTATATATATTATTATTTTAATAAAAATAGAAAGATAAGATTCTTAGCTTCATTTTGATAGTTTATAGTGTGGAAAAATATTAAATTTTTGTTGAGCTATTAATGTTTTAAATATAAACATTTGTAATTTGATTTTTTCAAAATTGAACTGTGTTATGCTGCGACTTGGGCAGCATGTGTATTAGAAAACAGCCTAATCCCTAAAATAATGACCCATATGACTAGACTCAATAATCTGAAGATTCCAAATCTGCAATAATGATGTGAGATCAGCTAGTACCAACTATAGTGCACACAGCTCCAAAGCCAACACATCCCAAAACTGTGATAATTCTGTATTAATTTTTGACCCTATATTAAATATGTATACTAAAAATAAGGTAAAACCAAATATTTGAAAGAAAAGAAATTATTGGTGAAGAAAATAAATTAGGCTTTAGCCCCAAGAGCCTTGACAATGCCTTTGAGATGGGTAAGGGGCCTTCTCTGGTGTAATAGGTCAAAGCCTCCTTGGTGACACTTGCAAACTTGACCTGCTATTCTACATGCTTATATACAACAGCTTTTCTTTTGATGGCCTGGGTGTCAGGATTGACAATTCTTCCTTTCTGGAAACCCAGGCCTGGGAGCAGGAATCAAACCCTGACCCTGGATTCCTTTGGGCCGCCGGACTTGTGGACTGCAGGACTGCCCACCCACGTTTTTCTGGGATCAAATCCCCACAAGCTGATATTGAGAAGGTTGACCCATGCAGTAAAAAGAGCCAAACCAAATAAATCATTGCACCAAATGGAGGATTAATCACAGCACCTAATGGAGGTACTGATTTGGCAACTACTAGCTTCATAAACTTGAAGTCTACACCAGCAACCAATCAAGAGCCAACCCAGGAAAGAGGCACAAGCCCGCAGCCTGGTCCCATGACCTTGACACTAAAGCAAGATAATCAGGTAGCCAAATCAAGATTCTTGACCAATGAAAGAACTCCCGGGCCAGGTGCCATTTTGCTGCCTTTGGACCCAAGCACCCATTTCCCCTGGCCCTGCCCTTCCCAATGCCTTGATGAACCCCCCCCCATGGAAAATGTTAAGTTTGGAGGGGGGTACTATATAGACCCAAAGACCCCACACTCCAAACTTATTACCATTTTTGAATAAAGATTATGTTAATTTGGCTCATACAGCTATTGTCTTATTTTGTATTTGCTGTCTACTAATTCAGTTTGAGATCTCCTGGCCTGCCTGCCCCACCACCTGCTGTTTTCTGTCCTCCTAGTATATCCTTTGGACCCGTTCACTTCACCAACTACCCTCTGAAGTCTGAATACAAGGAATACACCCCAGAAAAGATACTCAAACTTGATCCTTTGGCCTGCATACAATCTGCAATTAGATACAACTGACAAGGCCTGTGGATATTTTCAACACCCAAGTTGTTCAAAGGGAAATTCAACTATCTCCCTGCTTACAACCTGTCCATAGAACCGCCCGTGACCCCAAAACCTATGCCTACTTCCTTGCCCAACCTCCCAGCCAACTACTCTGGCAAGATGTTTGGGATTGTGTACATCACCCTCACAGGGGTGATTGACACTATAATCCTGGCTGCTGGCCTGTGGTCTTGGGTGGGGAAGTTGGCCTCCTACCTTTTAAAGTTAGTTCCCCTCTTTTGGTGGGCATTGCCTGCAAAAAACCTGACCCAAGTTACCCCTGAAAACAAAGGGCTGGCCGCCCAAGACTGGATCCCTGACACTGGGGGTAAAGCTGGTGCCCATGGTCATTATGTATCTATGCTTGTTTTTAATCACAATGAATCTGGGCTTCTTTATCTTAACTGTGTGGGAAAATTGGTTGTACTAAACTTCAAGTGATGAGGTGGTCTTAGTTACGCTGTCCTTAACCTGATTATAGCAGCTCCAGTTAATGGAGTCACTACCCTTGCATATATAAAATCAATAATGAAACATTTTAAAGTTGAAACCTAAATATTACAGATCCTTCTATGATAAGAAATAAAGCCAGTATATTAAAAGTGGTTTTTTAATGGCTGTGTTACAGGGAGATAGTACTATCAAAGTGGTGTTAATTTGAGTTGATTTATTATATGTGGTCATAAATTAACTTCAAGCTTTATTCCCAGTTAATAAGAGAAAGGCTTGGATTTATCACATAAAAGTATAAGTTATTATTTGATTCCAGATGCCGTCTTTCTAGATGCTGTATTTCTAGATGACATATTTTAGGGTATTTATTAAGTGTTTTTATACTAAAAAAATCTTATTTGGATAACACTCTTTTTATTTTAATTTGTGATAGAATTTTCTAGATGCCATTTTTCTAGATGATGTATTAGAAACTAATATGTAGAAAATAACCAATTAATAATTTTTTAATTTTGCTGATGTAAATCCCAATGCCATCTAGAAAAGAATTTCTAGATGGCATTTTTTTAGATGGTGTATTGCACCACTAAATCAAGGGGTTTATACAATAACGGATAAAACATAGTAATAATCCAAAGCACCCAAGTACAGACAACCTAAAAAACATTGCTGTGTTAGACCTACTACTGATCAGCACAGCCATACAGAAAACACCTTTGGTAAAAAGAGCTTATTCCTTAGTTATACATGGATCCATTAAAGTTAGAATCAACAATTTTTTTAGTGAGTTTAACATATAAGCTGGAAATTATGCCATCACAATCTATATCATTTTGAATTCCACTGGGTTCCATACCATCCAACTACTTTGGCTTGCAAATGCAAGGAATGGAAGGAGAGAGATCACCCATGCCACTATCAAACACTATATCAACTCCCAAACCGTAATTTGTGGTTCCTAACTTTTAAAAGTACATGTTCTGCCAACGTTTTCTTATCTGGAAAAGTCCAAGAAGCTCTCTGAAACTCAGCTAGTGGATTTTTTATCTCCTCTAAACAGCTGGATAACTTCCAAACCCAGCTGTATAAGCCAACCTTTGAGGAATTGGAGATTTGATAATGACCCAGTTGCACTGGCTTTGCTGTTGATTTTTTCATTCAATATAAAGATATACAGTCCTGTAGGTTTTTGGTTTATATCATCTCAACAAGGGCATCTCAAAGCCACCATCACAGTAACAAGCTTTCATGCAACCCCCAAAGATTTACACACTTAAACTATAAGGATTTTTCATCTAACAAAGAATTTGAAATCTTTTTATTCATATGCTTTAATTCTTTCCTTACAGCTTAAGTAAAAATATTTTATAGCTTTATATTGACAATATTTTTGGTTTCAAAAAAGCCTACAAAACTCTTTTTGATGGTGATTCACCCTTTTATGTCTACTTAGTCAAAGCTTAAAGAGACATTTGAGGCCTTCAAGGACACAGCCAACCCTTTCAAGGCTGGAAGGCCCAGGGATGGCCCAAAGAAACAGTCTGCTAAGGCAAAAAAGAACTCAAAAGACCCCCATACCATCACCTAAACATGAGACAACCAGCACTACCCCTCCCCACTTTCTCTTTTCTACTCTCTATCAGATCCCCAATAGAAGACTTTTGACGTAACTGTCACTCTGACCCCACATCAGAGCCAAAGAAAAGCTGGAGCAGCAACCTGAGCCTGATACTCATGTTTGGAACCAAATTGAGCTGTGAGGCATCAACACTGTCCATAATATCTGCAGCAAAATAAGAAATTTTCTGTGCCCATCCAATTTCCTGAGAGCTATTTAATCATGTCCAAGAAGAGGGAGCCAGTTTCATGCTCAAGGGTTACTCCTTCAATTGAAATTAAGAGGAAAGTCATCTGCTGTCATCACTGAAAGTGTGACAGCCTTGGCTGTCCCAAAAAGCTTTCAGCATACTGGTTCACCAGATCTAAGGCTTTGCAGGTACAGCGCAACTGTGCTGAGATTTCTGATGCCCTTTAAAAGTTCATATGCTGGTGCCTTTTATAGGTTATTCCCAATATCAAAGATAGCCCCTATGCTGTGGTTGTTAAGGATACCTGCATTGATTTGAATATCTTTCATTCTGCCTTTTTTGGTGATACAAAAAACTCAGAGGTTAATCACTGACCAATGGCATTATTTGAGCACTGATTGTGTCAGTGCTGCCTCCATTGATCAGCTGATACAGCAGTCTTACAACCTGTTGAGGTAAAAGAAATTGGTCCAGTTGAGTACAAATGTGGCTCAGTTGTATAATGAAAAGTAACTTGTCCCACTTAAAGGTTAATTTGCTCAATAAAAGATCCTGTTATCTAGGTATGGATTACAAAGATAGTCAAACATACAATAAAATTAAAGTACAATCCCCAATCCCAAGAATGAGAAAGAAAAAAAGCAACCTATAATAAAAAGTAAAATGAACCAGTCACATAATGAAGCAAGCTACATCAACTATGATATGGATCATGAACAAGTGTGATATAATTGGAGAACAGAATTAGTTCAGTCACAAAAGTGATACTTTTAAACCTGAAACAGCTCACTTTTTGAAAACCTTGGTTCTTTTTGGGACTTGAAATAGAAATAGTGGATTTCAGGAGCAAATCCACCAAAATCTATTCAGGAAACTACAGCATTGTTTTCAATTTAAACACCTTTAAATTTGGCCATTTATGCCTGAGAGCATGTCTCAAAAAGGAGCACACACTTAAATAACATTAATTTTCTAGAAGTACTTTGCTTTTCTGTTTTTAGTAGAATTCTAATTGCCCTTTTGTTTACAATGAGCTTCACCAGCAAAGATAACTTTGACATTGTCAAGGAGAAGTACCAGGAGCAACTCCAATCTTGGGCTGCTGATCAAGGGAGCACAACTACTATGGTTCCTGTGTACACTCAATTCAATTCAAGTTATGAGGAGGCCGAGTTGTATGTGTCAGCAGGTTTATTTGTGGATGGCTTTTCCAACAGCCAGTATGTTGAGCCCTAAGACCAGGCCCAACCTGAGCCTGTGCCACATTTTGAAGACTGGGAAACTGCGGCTCCCTCCAACTCAATTCAACTATCCTGAATAAATTAAGCTAATCACATTGAGCCAAGCCTAATCCTTATACCAGTATTTCAAGTGGCTCCCACAAATAACACCTAGTAACTGATGGGATTGTTGAGGATATTATGAGCCTCAAACAAAGTTTCATGGTGTTGAGCAACTTGGGTTATTGCTGGTATGTTCAAAGCTACAAATAGATATTAGCCTTGCTAATTTACTCTACCTAATCCTATGCAAGAGCACTAAGGACTACAATAGAATAGAACTTTGAAGATAATTACGTTTATTGAAACTGGAGTACAATCTAGCCAGCAGCTGCAATTTATCCAGGTGTAACTAAGAACTTGTTGTTATCCTTTTAGGTGTCTGTATCAATATATACTGCAATAACCCTTGCTCTTGTCCTTTCAGACAGTTCTCAGTGGCTACCTTTGCAATAGGTCCATCTTTGCTAGCTGCGCCTATTCTTATTGGCTGCCCTTGGCACATGTGCTGCTAATGGACTTAGAAAGGTGTACATGGTACTTCAGCTACAGCCTACACTCTTCTTGAGCTAGTTTACTGGAAGTTATTGATCAGCTGTATCCTTACACGCCTATTATTGTTCCAAGAAAGTACACTGTATTTGGTTGACACTTATAAATGGTCCCTGTTCAGTCCTTCTACATAGGAAGGTAAAACTCCAGTATTCCATTTCTGGGGCTTAATCAGTGATCTTTTTCTGGCTGGCAAGCCTTCTGCTTATTAATGCAACAGGTCAAATTAGAGATTATATGTCGTATAATAGCAGACTTGATCCAATATTGACTTGTGAATTATCTGCCGTGTAATGCTAACCCAAACCAATAAGAAACCCAATTATACGCTGTGTAATGCTGATCTGAACTTGGTATTTCCCTAGTCCTTTGCATATCAATTGTTTTATATGCTCATATACGCCCATCGGGCTGTGTGGGGCTGAGTTGATACAACGTCCAGTAGGGTGGAATGGGATATATGCAATTGTTGATCTCTAGATTATACAGTGTGTAATCAATGCTAAGTACTATATTGGCTAACTATTATATGGTGTATAATAGCCATATCAATTATAATGAACTATTAATATACAATATATAATCACTATACATTGGAATGATAATCTAGTGATGATACAGTGTATAATTGTTGCATCCATCATAATAAACTAACAATCACATGGTGTATAACTGTCATATCAATTATACTAAACTGGTGATCATACTGCATATAATCACCACACTTAATCAAATGATAACCTAGTGGTAATAGGCTTGTAACTGATAAATATCTGTGTGTGCTGATTAGCCTGATCATTTGTGGTCAATCAGCCTAATCTCACACATGGCATTTGTGGAAATTTTCACCTGCCTACAATTCACCAAGGCAGTAGTAAGTCATGAATTCCAAGCTCTCAAGAAGAGAGGAGGTCCAAGATTACCAATAAGCCAAAGAAGAAAGTAGATTCCCAGATCAAGGATGCCTATAATATCATGCTTAATCCTCTACAATGTGACTCATACCTTCAAATGACTGAGTTTGGACACCTACTTAGACTTCACAGCATCTTTTTTGCCTGCCACACTGCACAGCTCTGGATATATGTGAATGTTGTTGGTATCTTAGTTCTGAATAGTTGTATAGGTGAAAATGGAATGGTGGCAATAATCTGCCACACAATCCAGAAATTGGTGCCACAACCACCTGCTGCTTGTCCAGTATAATAGACAATACCATTTTAAACCTTATTATAATTGGCATCAAATGTCCAGGAATATGGTATGATGGGAAAAAAGAACACTCCTGAGGGTGAAAAGAAGCAGAATCAGGGCACTGTCATTAGTGCATTCCTGGAAACTTCCCAAAAAGGGACAGTTTTCTACCAACCCTAATCTAGTTACACCAATGGATACACATATAAAAAGATTTCTCTTGGACCTGATTGATACCTGAAGCTGATTCAATTCCAAATACCACATATTCCTGAGACATTAAATGTAATGTTGTAAAGAGGCATCAGAAAAGATTAAAGAAGGAAGACACAATGGGTTGATATTTTCTACCAGCCATGCCAATATACACTTAGAGGATGTATTGCTCCACAAAATTGTGGACAAGATCTGAGAGTGCAGCCCTAAGATTTTCAATCAGGTGCTTCTTGCTTCCCACAACCACATTGGGCCTTTCACATGTCAGAAAGTTGCTGAAATGCTCATCAAGCTGGCCCTGAATGCCCACATCAGTAGCAAATCATTAAATGATGCACAGCTGCCCTCATGAGTCACCAGTGTATCAGCCAATCAAAGTGATTTCTGAGCAGAAGTATGATGCCATGAATCACCTATTTCTTCAAGTCATCCAAGGCATTCATGTGTTTACAGTACCTCCCACTATAAAGCCCATTATGTATGGGAGTACTCTAACAAGATACAGGATCAAGTTCAATGCTTGTAAACTTGTCAAGGAGGTAACAGTTAGATATATGTTTAATAGCAAACAAAGTACCTTTGTATTTAAATTAAATATTCTAAAATTAACGGCAAGATACATGAGAACATAGTAGATAATGTTGTAGACTAATATGTATGTGATAGAGTGGGGCAACACCAATTGGGGCCAAGAGTTATGTGGGAGGATTTTATTGTGGTAGCTACTTTTAGTAAGTCTCTTCAGTGGTATATAATATAAGCCCAAGTAGTTCAAAGCTGGTTTGGTGGCCTCAATCCCTAGGCAAGCTGTGATAACAGCAGAAAAGATGATATAGCTTATCTTCTGATCCTGGTAAATGGTGACAAAGCTTGGTGTCTTTACTTCTAGTAGTGAGGGTGTGGTGCTCTAGCTTTTCAGACACCAAAACATGTCCTGGGTTGATGTCAGGTGCTAGCTGGGAGGGGTTTTCATTCAGCAAGTGATCTAGTCCTTTAGCAAGAATGTTATACTTTGTTTGTGTCAATTTTATACTTCTAGGAAGTATAATAAACAAAATAAAGGGGAAGATTAAGAAGAGAATGATACTTTATTTGATATGAATATAGGATATTATATAGTATCATGACAAGCCACATGCCGTCCTTGTACGTCATGGAGGTCATGGGGCTTATCTGAGTAATGTTCCTCTTGAGTCATGAGGCTTAATCAAGTTGTGTTCCATTTAGGACCTGGATTGAGTGATCCTTGTCATAGATGGTTAACCAATAATGGTGCCACCAGTTTATTGCCTGGGCAGTGAACCACTCAGTGAGCCGCTCAGTGATTTTCTTGCGGCGTTAATTCCCTGAGAGGGAGTAATCAAAGATGTTGTGACATCTCTCCCTGGGGTGCTGGAAGGCGGAGCCTTGGGAACCTTCTTGAGAGTATCTGGTATACAGGCTTGATATTGGTCCAGTTTGGTGTTAGGTACAGGAAGCCTTGAATTTTGTTGGGCTGCTCTTGCCTTATACAAACAGAGTTGGTCATGGTGCATATGTTTCAGTTCAGTTTGAGCTCCAATCCCTTTGATGAGTTAGGTGTTATTGGGCTTCATCTCCACAACAATGCTTGGTCTGCGTAACCCTGGGTCTAGTTTGTGTTGGTTGTGATTGACAACCCAGATCTTGTCTCCAACTTGGAACCTTTCTTGTTGCAATGGGATTGCTTCCCGCTGAACCCTTTGTTGTTCCATCACTTCTTGGTCCTTTCTGGCTTGTAGTACTTTTGGGTCATTGCTGTCTGGTATCTTCTTTGGAAGTGGCAGTTGTGGTCCCATGGTTGTACTGGCAAGTGAGGGTTTCTGACTATAGACAAGTTCATAAGAGCTTTTTCCTGTATTGGGGTTGACTCATGTTCTGCAGACCATAAGGGCGGTTGGTAGCATATTGACCCAGGCTTTTGGATTGTTGGCAGATAAATTACTGAGGGCTTCCACTAGAGAGCTGTTTAGTTTTTCTACATGTTTATTTGCTTGTGGGTGATATGGGCTGGCTATGATGTGTTTTATCCCGTTCTTGGCAAGATAGATATTGGTGTCAATAGCTTTAAGTTCAGTGCCCCCATCTGTGATCAGGAGTTCAGGTTTCCCAAACTTTTCTATGATCTCTTTGCCAATGAATTATCTCACAACATTGCCTTTGTGCTCTTTTGTAGCTTGTGCTACGGGCCATCTGGTTGCATATTCAATAGCTGCTATGATGTACTTCTTGCCCTTGTTTTTTCCAGGCATTGGTCCCACAATATCCAACAACCATACCTTGAAGGGTTGTGTGATGGATACAGGTACTACTGAATTGGGTGGTGCTTTGGTTTGGGCGTACTTCTCACAGACTTTGCATTGTTCCAGTACTTCTCTTAATTCATCTAGCATGTTGGGCCACCAGTAGCATGTCTTGAGGTATTCATGCAAGTTTCTGCTACAGGTGTGTCCAAAGTCTCTGTGATATCAGAGGATTGTGTCAATCTTTTGTGTTGATGGGACATAGGGTACAGTGTCATCATTTGGAAGTATTCAGTGAAGGGTACCATATACATTTTTGAACAGGTGTTTGTTCTTGAGGACTTTCTCTTGGATGTCCACTGGTGTTCCAGGTGGGAACCCTTCCTGGAGATTCCACAGTATTAACATGGGCCAGTTGGGGTTGCCATCAGTGCAGAGGATGTGTTTATTGTATAGCCTTGACAGGGTGTCTGCAGTAAACATCTCCTTGCCTGGCTTGTATTCAATTTGCATGGGGTTTCTTTGTATGAGACTCATCTATTTGGCTTGTCTTCTTGACAGATGTTGTTGTGTTTTGAAGAATATCAACAACTTGTGGTCAGTGAGTACTTTGAACATATGGGATCCCTCCAGATAGCATCGCCATTTCATGAGGCAGTGTATGATGGCAACCAATTCCTTGTTGTATATGGGGTATCTTTGTTTGCCGTCTAATAGCTTCCTTGACTAATATGCCACGGGAAGGAAGTCCTTTTGAGCTGTTTGGATGCAGAGGAATCCTCCTATGGCATAATTGGAGGCGTTGGTTTCTAGCTCATAAATACTCTCACGGTTCAGGTATTGCAGGATGGGGCAGTAACCATGTGTTCCTTTAGTTGGCAGAAATTTTGATCTTGTAAGGGTGTCCAGACATGTTTGGTTGTTTTCCCAGTGATGGCTGACAAGGGTGCTGTTAGGGCGCCCCAGTCAGGGATGAATCTGCGTACATAGGCTACCATTCCAAGGAAAGTACAGAGTTTGCTCTTATTCCTTGGGGCTGGCATCTCTGTTATAGTGTGTATTTTGTCTGGATCTGGTTTGATACTGTCCTTGCTGATGATATGGCCAATGAATGGAAGTTCAGTTGAGAAGAACTTGAATTTGGACAGCTTGGCAAAACATTTGGTTTTCTTCAAGGGTACAGAGAACTAAGCAGACATCTTCCCAGTGTTGTTACAGGTTGGGACTATAAATGATGATGTTGTCCAGGTATATAATTGCTCTTTTTCCAATGTGTTCCTTGAAGATTTCATTCATGAAGGTTACAAAAGTACTGGGAGCGTTTGTCATGTCAATATTGAGGACTACACATTCAAAGGATCCATACTTTTTTTGAAATGTGGTCTTTGGAATGTCTTCAAGTTTCACACAAATTTGGTGGTAACCTGCTGTCAAATCAATTTTTGTGAATATTTGGGACCCCCAGGGCATCAAAAAGGTCATCAATGAGGGGCAGGGGATACCTGCTCTTAATTAAACTTTGTTGAGGGCCTTGTAGTCTGTGACCAGGTGGAGTCCTCCATCTTTCTTTGCCACAAATAAGACAGCAGCACCAAAAGGTGATTTTGAGGGTCTAATGAGGCCTTTTTTGAGTGCTTTGTCAAGGTAAGCTTTTAGGGAGTTGTCTTCTTGTGGTGTGAGGTAGTAGATGGGTTGTGCTTTAGGTACACTCCCTTTTAGGTTGATTTTGTGTTGTATACCCTAATCAGGGGGTAACCTGGGTAGTGTCTCTTGGAATACAGAGGGGAATTTGCTGACTAGTTGATCTCTAATGGGGGCCTGTTTGTGTCAAGTTTCTGTGTTTTTGAAATGTATGACCTCATACGTACATGTGCTCTAATTGATTTTGCTGATGTCAGTTTCTTTCTACGTTTTCATGATTTTTACAAAGATGTGGTCCCTCATGAGGGTGTCAAGATGTGTCAGGTACACGTGATGGTGGACTTCTCCTTGTTGAATAGTGAGAGTGGCACTGTCCCAGTCAATGTGACGCTTTGTCTTTTGCATCCAATCTAATCCAAGTATGATATTGTATTTGGGGATTGGAATGATGGGGCCACAAATTGTTGTTTGGACGTCTCTAATTTGGGCCCAGAAAGGTTTTGTCTTGTGGGTAACTGGTGTGCTGCGGTTGTCTGCCATAATGACCCTCTTGATGTTACTTCAAGTGGTAGGTAATTTCATGAGGTCTGCAAAGCTCTTGTTGATGAGAGATTGGTCTGCTCCAGTGTTGAATAGTGCTGTGACCTGGTATCTGCAAAAACAGAAAGGATAGGTAAGGAGTCTATTTCCAGATTGGGCGGTAAACAGTAGAGGATCACTGGAGGGAACCTGGATCATGGTGATTGAGTCCATGTCCTGTTCTCTGTACAATTCTTGTGAAGAGGGGGAAGCAGCTTGCCTAAGCACTCCCCTGAGCTTTTCCCTCCTTGTTGGTATCTTTGGTTCTGGCCTGGTTGGCTTGTGCAGTGCAATTCCTGCTTTGAGGCTGGGTACTGTTGGCTTGGTTGTTTTGCTTATCGGGACAAGGCTCTCTCTTTGCTGCAGGGTTTTCCTTGCTATTGTTGGTGGTGTGTAGATTGTCAGACTTCTGAGCTGTGTGTTTTCCTTCTAGGAATACATCCTTGAGGTTCTTACAGTGGATCATGTTGAACTGACGTCTAATGTATGTGGGAAGGCCATTGTAGAAGTCCAGACGTGGCCCAGGTTCATCAAAGTTGACAGTGTTGGGTGCATGGTCACGTAGTTCTTCATATGCTGCAATGTATTCTTTGATGGTTCCTGTCATTTTGAAGGTTTGAAGCTTGGTCATAATCACCATGTCCAAGTCCTTCATGGAGAACTTTTTGAGGAATGCAGCCTTGACCAATTCCCAATTTTCCTTCTGGTCAGAATGCTGGGCTAGCCATTTGGTAACAAAACGTGAAGCAGTTCCTGTGACACAGAGGGCAATTTTGCTGACCCAGAGTCTTTGGGGGTACTCCACTTTTTTGAACTTACTCTTGGTGCTGTTGATCCAAAGCAAAGCGTTTTCCTGGCATAGTCCTGCAAAGGCGCCAATCTCAGCAGTATGTAAGCGTTGAAACACAATATTGGGTATCCCAGGTTACGTAGGCGCTGTTTTGGTTGGCGTGGTAGTGAACAGCCTGCGGGTTTTGAGGGTGTTGTACTGGTCAATGGGTACAAGGAGATTATTGTAGATGACAAGGCCTGGGGGACATCTTGTCCTACTTTTTAATCTCTCCAATTGTTAGGGAGCAACATTACTTGTGTTCTTTTCTTGGGAGGAATTTTTCCTTTGAGTTGGGTAGGTATGGATAACCTACCTGTGCTACCACTGTCAAGTTTATACTTCTGGGAAGTAAAATAAACAAAATAAAGGGGAATATTAAGAAGAGAATGATACTTTATTTGATATGAATATAGGATATTATATAGTATCATGACAAGCCACGTGCTGTCCTTGTACGTCATGGAGGTCATGGGGCTTATCTGAGTAATGTTCCTCTTGAGTCACGAGGCTTAATCAAGTTGTTTTCCATTTAGGACCTGGATTGAGTGATTCTTGTCATAGATGGTTAACTGATAATGGAACCACCAGTTTATTGCCTGGGCAGTGAACCACTTGGTGAGCCGCTCAGTGATTTACTTGGGGTGTTAATTCCCCAAGAGGGAGTAATCAAAGATGTTGCAACACTTGGAAAACAGAAAATTCCTCTAGTACTTTCCCTAGGACCATACTAGCATCAGCTCCATAGACCAACCTCTCATCTTGTGTGCTATCCTCATTGGGGTAATAAAAGTACTAAAACAATCTTCTGGACTCATTTACTAGGAATTTCTTGCCCCTGGAGATCATCTGGATCCTTTTGATCAGGCAAGTCTACTCCTCCTCTGAAGATTTACTAGTGTCAAATTTCCTGAAGCAATGTCAATACAGGTCCTCATCACCTGGGATAGTATAATAAATGTGGTGAGAATTATCCATGGTGAACTATGGAAAAACAAGGAAGATTTTAGGGGTTGTGGGTGGTGTTTATCTTAAACAGAAAGAAGATCCCCTTAGAAACCTTCTGTATTATAGCCAATGGTGGAGTGTGATTGGGTTTGTCTTGGTCTTAAGCCCCTTGTAATTACTCTTGGAATCCTTACTCTTGGCTTTCTTTCTCTTGGACTCCTTGCTCCTTGTCTTGGGCTCCTTTCTTTTGGCCTTGGACTCCTTATGTAACTCCCTGAAGTAGATCATCTATTTGTTTCAGTCTGTTATTTATTAAATAGTCCCTTGTTTCAGTCTGATTCTCCTCTGAGCTGCTTCTTTTCCCAAGCTTAAACCATTTTCTTTTTCCTTCCTCTATATTAAATTAAACCTTGTCTATTTCCCCAGCTAATCAGGGCAGACATTTACTTTTCAACCCCCTGTTTTATTAGGTTTCCCGCTTGTCTTAACAATGAAAACATTAGTAAAACAAGCCTTAACCTTCAATCAATCAACTTCTTGGATCCACTAATTTCTCTGAACTTCTTTTTCAAGCTACATGGTGTCACTCCTTGCTTGAAACTGCTGTTGTTACTTCCCAGAAAAATCCTTGGCCTGTGTTTTAAATGGTTTCCCAGTTTTCCTGTTATGTTTCCCCTTGTTGATTCAATTGTTTTTCTTTATGCAAAACATAAAGAATTTGTTTCACTGTGTTTTCAATGTTTCTCCATGATTTCCCCCTCTTGGCAAGACTTGAAGGCTCCACTGTCTTGCTCTTGCTTTGTATTATAGCCAACAGAAAAATGTTTTGCCCTGCTTTCAAGTTTCCCCATTCCTGTCTGCTCCTACTCCTGCGCTTCCATTCCATTCATTTCTCCTAATAAATTCTTCTTTGATATTTTCCATTATTTTTATTTATTTTTTTACTTTTGTTTATTATTTAATTCTTGTATTTTTATTTTTTATTGGTTTCAATTTCCCTCTTTATGTAATTCTTTTATTATTTATCTTTTGTATACAGTAGTTTTAAAGGGAACAGTTGGCATTTAAACTGTCTGCATGTTGACTGTCTGTATGTCAATTACAAAAATTAATTTTATACCCAAATCAACACATTAGAAAAGTCTAGATAAGGTTTACTATCATGTAGCCTACTGGAAGTTGACACTTTTTTCAATAAGCAAAAACCTGTTTCCTGAACATTTTACTTAATAAAAATTAAGCTTCAAATTACTTTATAGGGTAATATGATCATGTAGAGTCCAAAAATAAAAATAAAAAATAATGGAAAGCTATCTAAAAATATAATAAAAATCCACTTCAAAACTAATTTACTATGAAATCAACTGTTTTTACTATAATTTTTTATTTACCATACAAAAAGTTTATAAATTATATTTCAAAAAAAGCTTGATAAAAATAAAATATATTAAATAAAGAAAATAAAGGTAAACACTTATTTTAAGAATAGTTGATGTGACAGCAGCTCAAAATTACATATACTTTAGTACTAAAATAACTATTTAAGCTAGATAATCCAGGCTCTAGCATATAAATCTTTATAAAAACTATTAATTCTTTTGCCCATTTTAAATTAAATTATCTTTTTAAATAAAAATATTAGTTTTGATATTAAAATTATATAATAAAATATCAGAAAGAGCCAAGAATGTTTATTATAAGCTAAGTTGAAGGTTTATTACAAGAGAGTACAGTGGCAATCTTTCCTATCTGCTCCCCAAGCTCAGATAGCTTGTACTTATTCTTAACAGCTGACTTACTATGCTCTTTATAAATGCTAGCCTTACACTGTCTTCTCCTCTTTGGAGCTCTTACTTCCATATCCCAAAGAGAGGAGACAGTCTTCCCCTGTTCATCCTTAAGGTTCTCAAAAAAGGTGTTATATCTGGGATTCATCCCAAAGGAGGACTTTAGATGTTTATGTCAGTTTTCTAGAAACAATTTTGTCTTCATTTCATCTTTGAGGACATCCTTGTAGCAATTCCAGCTTTCCTTTGCTGTTGGCTTGCCCCTGCAGCTGACCACCTTGCAGCCCACCCATTGTGGCTCATAGTAGTCAAAAAAGGGTTGGAACTCAGCTTTATGGCTCAAGACAGAAGAGTCATTAAATAGAAGCTCAAATCCTTGGCCAACATGCTCAGGATTAATAAATGCAAGCACAACAAACTTTTGGATCAGAAGCTTGCATTTACCAGTTTTATCTTGTTACGTGAGAGAGCTGAGGAGGGTCTTGCCCTTAAGGTGTCTATTAATAGCTTGTTGGTAATAAAATAAACACCCTTGTACCTTGCCATTGAAGGTTTTTACAAATGCATTGTATTGGGCTGTCTCACAATCCATGCTAATTATTTTGGGGCCAAGGGCTCTATTGCGTTTCTTCTCTTCAGAAGCTAGGGTGACTTCATCTTTATCAGTATTATCAGGATTGGCCCTTGTTAACAGACCAGAATTCTTTCCAGTCTCAGTGAGAATAGCTTTAAGACCCTCCTGTAGAATCTTGAATGCTCTTAGGTAAATCTCCTCTGAGGCTCCAGGAAGAAGAAAATAGGCAAAGGGGAGGACTTGATCATCAAGCTGGTTATGCATCACCCACAGCTGATAGAATAACTTAGGACATGTTGCAAACTTCCCATCACAGAGCCAAGTCTCAGTGGCACACAGTTGCTCTAGATTCTTATAGGTGGAATAACATATGATCCTTTCTTTTGAACTAGGTCCATCATTGTGAAGAAGGAACTGTTCATTGTCTTGGGGCATCTTCAACTCAGGAGTAAGGACCAGGTCTTTTAGTTGGGTTGCACTTTTTCCAATTGGGTTTAGCTTTTGGCTTCTATCACAGATATACTTAACAAGTTGTTCAAAGTCAGAGATGAATTTAAGATTCTCTTTGCTCAAGTTCTTGGTGGCTTTTACTTCCAGGTGAGTTGCTATAATGTCTTTTGATACTGGAATCATTTGAAATAGGTACCATTTGAGAAGCTTCTCAATCAAAGTGGTGGAAGGCATGCAGGTATGTTCCCCCTTTTCCAAGGTAACTTTTTCCCAAACTTGGGTGTTTAGGCGTTCTGGGCAGCTTCTGTCTTTACATGTGTAATGTTTGCTCTTACTTCCTTGCTTCTGATTATTAAATTTAAACACATAGCCATCACTTACCTGTGGCAGATCCAGGTCCATTCAGTCCATCCCGCCATTATCCTGCCCTTGACTCTTATTCCCATTACTCTCCTTTGGCAAAGCTTCAAAGAGCTTTGTCTCCAGAGAGGCAATTTTATGGGACAACACTTTATTATCATCCCGCCAACAGGCCATGATCTCAACGCTCTTTTCCTCCCTTGCCCTTAAAGCCTCAATTTCACAATTTGCCTTTGCTTTCACTTGTTGTAAGATTTGGTCCTATCCCACTAACAGGTTCCAGGAATCCCACGCATAGATTTGGTTTCCTTGGGTGGGAGTCCCTTCTTTTGCAAAGTAATCAGAGTGTAACTCTTTGAAAGCAGCCTTTACTTTCACCAAAGACTCCTCAGGCACAGTCTTGGTGACCTCCAGGCTTGCCCAGGCTACCTCCAACAAACTTGTAGGAACCTCTTTCCTGGCAGCAGCGGTTTCCATGCAAAGTACTCCAAATTTAGCCCTTTCAAAATTCAACAAAGAAGACATAATAATTGAAAAGATAGTTGAGGGGAAAGCGTCAAAATTGACAATATATATTTATTAAAGGTTAGCTGTTTTTGCTTATATACCATTCAGGGCATATTTGGCTGAAAACCCCTCTGGTTCCTGAATCAACCTATGATTCATCTCACGTGATCTATGACATTTGAGTCATCCAAACCCAGATCTTTACCTAAAAGATTACCATTATTTCTCAACCTATGAGAATTAATCTACAATGAGAATGAGTCACCTGACGCCATTCATCTCAATGTATTAATTCAGCATGGAGCTTCCTCAGCTCCCAGCGCCAAAACCCTGTGGATTTGCGTATTCCAGATCCCAACTATCAATGTTCCAACTGGGAACCAGCTGATTAATCCTAAACACCCAGGCATCATTCAACCTTCAAGGGGAATTAATCAGTTTGAGACACCCAGTCTCCAATATTGATTCAACCAATCTTGCCTCAGTTTTGTCAATTAGTACAGCCTAACTAATAAATTACATTATGTTCTTTTATTAAATATAGATACCAAGTTTCCAGGAATCTTTATCTGAAGAATTCCAGTCAACCTATCCTCATAAAATAAGCAGCAAAAACAGAACAACTTTATATTTTGGAGTATTTATTCCGCTAAATACTTAACAGTGACTGTTGTATGGTCACATGACCATGCTTGGGCCACCTTTGGCTGACGTAAATGGAAATGATTTTGAGAATCTCTTTGAGATCCTGAAGGAGCCCTTAACATTGCACATATTGTGGGCTTTTAGTGTGTCCCATGGCCCAGGAGGGGCGTGTTAAAAACCAGGAAAGTTCTCATATTGCTCATCATCTTCATGTTCACTAAGAGAGGGCTCAGGGGAGGGCTCAGGAGAGGACTTGAAGCTTGCCTTTCTTTTCTTCTTGTTGATGGGATCTTTATCTTTCTCAGACTCATATCAGCTATGGGAGGTGAAACCATTGTCAGAGTCCTTCTCAGAAGCTGAAGGTGTGGGGGTTTTCTTTTTTGTTCATCTTTTTTAAGCTGTTTCTTAAGCACCTTTTTTGTAGAAGAAGAATCCTTAGTCTTAACAGTGTCCTTGACAGTTTTTATTGGGCTTTTTCTTATTAGGCTGAGGTTTCTTTGATTTATCCTATAAAGAAAAAGGGGTTAGAGAAATAACTTTGAGTAAATTATAGAAAAATTAAAGTTACAGCTGAAAATATATTAAGTCGTGGAGAATTATTATATAGGCTATGTAAAAAACCTTCAATACTATTAAGATATTCAGTATTGAGGCCTTTTTATTAAGAAAAAGTTGGTCAAAACTACAGTTAAATATTTAGTGTCAACATTTTAAGTGTTGACATGTATTAAAATTTTGATTCTAGACAGTTGGCCTAAAATGTTGTGTTAATTCTGACAGTCAACTTGTAGACAGTCAGCATTATTAGGGTAAATCACTATTTAAAAAACATATAAATCTTAATTAAATTAAGATTGGGTTCAAAATCCAGACTGAAATTATGCTATTTGGTGTTTGGGCTATAATAAAGTTATATAATATAACTTTTAAAAACTAAGTACTACATATTGTAATAAGTAGTTTTATTATTATTATGTGAAGTTTTAGAGTCCTAAGCTTACTATTCTGTAAGTTGAAATTGTTAAGCTGTGTCTTTTGCTTATTAGATTAGTGAAGGTGACAACTTTGCCAGGGTTGGTCTTCTTTTATAGTGGAGCTACTATTAAATCTCACTTAAATTATGTTTTTGTGTTTTTTTAACTTATTCCTCTTGTCCCACTTTTTCTTTTGTGTCAGGTTTTCTTTGTGTCAACTTAAAATGTCACTATATAAATCCTAGGTTTAACCTATACAATCTGGCTTAATTCAATGTTTAAGGGTTAACCAGAACATGTCCAGTGGTTTCAAAGCTATATTAACCACTAATATAATATATAACAAAGCTTCAACTTTTTACCCACTATATCTAAAAGGACTATGAAAAAAAGGGCCAAATATAAATATAAATATAAATAACTTATTATAAGTAAAGATATTCTGGATTCCTTGTATTTTTATTAAGAAATATTATAAACTGTTCTTTTATGTTGACATTGTGTAGATTCATTATTGAAGTTGAGCTTAAATTTAAAGTATAATAATTTGGTATTTTTAATAGTTATTTTCTTCTTATTTTTTAATAATAATTAAGACTATTCTTAGTTGTTGTCAATATTAGATTTGTTTTCTCATTGATTATCAATTCTGACTATGAAATACAATATAAAAAATTAGTTTATTTAGAACACAGCTAGTAGACTTTGGCCTAAGTGCCAAATTAAAGTCAACTGTCTGCATGTCAACAAAGTGTCAACATGCAGACAGCTTACATGCCAACTGCTCCCATCTTAAAAGCTACAGCAACAACCAAAAATACTTCAGATTTAAGAAAAACCCAAGTCAGGCAAGATTCAGGAAGCAAATAATTTAAGTATTTTTGGTGAAAAAACAAAATGTCAAACAATAAAAAATTACACTAGTACAAAATAAGAAATTATATCAAACAGCAAAAAATGTAGTTCAAATTATAAACAAAATGAACTGGCACATCAAGTGAAATGGATTGATGCTGTTCCAGAATATATTATAATCCTATTTAGATTGAGATGAGGCACCAACAAAAGGACTAAAATGAAGCAAAAATAGAGCAACTTAAAAGCAAGATTTCACAAACACAAAAAAACAAAGTCACATAAAATGTGTAATATGAGAATCCTAAAATAGAAAATTAATAGTTTAACAGCCAATCAACAGCTATCTAATTTAGGAACAGAGGCATTTTATTCATTTTCATGACTCCTTATTTGTGTATAATAGTTCCAAGAACTTTTCAAATCTGGACTCAATATTACATTAAATAGAAATAATAAAATATTAAACTTCTACTTTTAGTGATTTTATCCTATATTTTTATAATGGTTTTTACTAGCAACAATTTTGACAGCGCCAATGAGCAAGCCAGCAGCAGCAGAGGCAGCTTCCCTGAAGGCAAGGCTTAGATGTGGAGGCACTCATTCATACCCAGGTTTTTGATGTGGGTAATAATGAAGCCAACCTGTACTTGACCCCTGAACCCTATAGGGTTGACTTATTCAGTGGTCATCTAGCATCTAGATCTGCCCCGCTCCCTTTCCTGATCCCATTTAAGTTGCCAACTAACCAGATAATCAGAATAGCAACCCTGGTTTGTAACAACTTCCCACCAATAACCAAATTTCTCCCCCTACAGCCAATCAGGCTTCAGCTCCTGCACCCCAACTCCCCAAACGCAGAATAATCACTGCCTAAATTCTCCAAGAAATTGTGGCACTGAACCTGTGTGGCCTGACCTTCGAACAGATTGCCATCCAATTGCAATTTACCTGAGCTATCATCATGCAGTAATTCAATAACTTAATGAATAAGGGGAACCTGATTGGGGCAGCCAAGAAGCCAAAGAAGGCCCCAGAGTCTCAGATCAATGAGGTATACCCAATCATTCTCAATCTCCTGAAGCAGTACCCCAATCTTCTCCTGACCCAGGTCCAGAAGCAACTTGCGCACCATGGCATATGGGTTTCTGAGCGCATGATGCAGCTCTAGATGCACAGGAAAGTGGCATCAGTCTGGGTACTGACCAACTTCAATAGGGACTAATGGGATGGCAGTGAGGATTCCTGTGATGATCCACATGTAAACAGTTTTACAGGCAAGGGTTGATTTGGCTTCAAATAAAAACACTATGCTGAAGATTGACCATGAATTGTTGGTTTGTGGCAGGTAGAGGCCTAGTAGGGAATAATGGCTACTAGGGAAGGTAATGCCTGGCTAGTAGGTAAAAAGACTCTAGGGGCAGAGGTTGTCTCCACCCAGCAGAAGATATTGGCTGCTGTGGGCTAGAGGTCCTCACCCAGCAGGGAACTATGGCTGCTTGGGGTGAGGAATAAGATAGCTCAGCAGGGAACTTTAGCTGTGTGGGGTGGGGAGTGATTCAGCCTGATGGGTAGTGTTTGCTGCTCAGGTTGGAAGATGTTTAGACCCTGGCGGGTAACACGGGCTGCCAGGGTGGAAGAGTGTACCAGCATGGTAGGTCACTTGGCTACCAGGGCTGTAAGTTTTGGACCCCAGGCAGGTAGCGCGGGCTGCCAGGATGGGGAAGAGCTCTGAGGGCTCTATGTACCCTGATACACTTACAGGAAGTCTGTGAGCAAGCATCCTACCTAACAGACTGGTAGAGTGTCCTCGTCTATGTCTCTATAGGAGCTTTGGGGAGAACCCAGAGTGAGCTTTGGAGGACATGGATTTGCTCAGAGGTGTCACCAAGGCAGTTTGCTTGGGGAAGCAGCTGCAGAACTTGGTGTGATCAGGCCTCTGGGAAGTAAAGCTGATTACTTTGCAACTGAAAGCCCAGACTTAATCACCTGGGTGAGTAAAAACAATGGCATAGACTTTGATGACCTATGGTTGGATGGCCTAAGTGGATTGCCACTTTCAAGGGCCCAGTCAAACGCCAGTTTGACGTAGACTCATGCCTGGGTCTACAGGTTCTGGTAACAGGGACTGAGATAAAGAACCAAGGTGGTTCATGTTATGGGATCAGCAGAGAAGACTAGTAAGAAGGACTGTATGATCACAGTGAAGACTAGTTGATGGACTGTTGGTTCATGTTGAAGTTTGAAACCAAAAGGGTTTATTGTGCAAGTGAAACCAAGGTGGTTCCTAGTGAGGATGAGCTGAAGGGCTGAAAGATCAGGATGCAGGAGTAGCTGATCATGATGCCAAAGTAACTGGAGGACTGATAATGAGAATTAGATGTTTGGAGACTGGAATGAGCTATTTGTGGACTAAGATGGACTGTTTACTGGTTAAGGTGAAGAGCTGAGAGATGTGGTTGAAGAACTGGCAAAAGGACCAGAAGATGTTAGTGCATGACTAGCTATGAAGCTAGAAGATGACTTAGAAAGACTAGCCAGATTGGATATAGAAGCTGGAAGGTTGATTTTGGTGTCTTAGGAGAGGAAATACTAATATAAGAAGAAGTTAAATAAGGATTTTAAGCTGCCAAGGATATGATAAAAAGAATTAAATATCATATAAATAGAAAAAAGGAGAGAAATAATTTATTTATAGTATTTGAACTTTAAATTTATTAAGTTTGAATTGAGTGGAAAGAAGCCAGAAAGAGGTTGGAAACAGGACAGAGAAACTGTGAAGGCAAATAAGCAGATTTTGCTGAGAACAACTAGGAGAGGCAAAGAGGCAAGCAACAGGCAAGTTCAAAGGTGCAAAACATTGAAGAGAATGCAGAGAAACTTGGAGAAACGTTGAAAAATTGAGGGTTTGAAATTCCCCTCAAGTAAAACATATGTGAGAGTGCTTGAGATTTGCCAAGAAATGTGATGGGAATCACGGTGAAACTGATAGGACATGCCATTTCAAAAACAACATCTCAATTTACGCCATCTCAAATTAAATTTGAGATGGCGTTTTTTGCGTTAGTGATTTTGAATCACAAAAAATTAAAATAAACAATAAAATAGTTAAAATTTACATATACTCTTATAATGCGGCATCTCAGAAGTACACCATCTCAATTCTGTCACTTCAAGTCAGATTAATTAAATCTTATTTTGCTAACTTTATTTACATATGAAATCACTTAGTGTGGGGTGTGTTTACGCTATCTTGACTTTACGTCATTTCAAATTACGTCATTTATCTTAAACTAAAATAAGCTTATACCTAAACTAAAAAAAAGCCTGTTGTATAGTGCCAGAAGATGTTCCTATAGTATTAATCTAAGACACTTATACTAAGAACAACCTAAATAGATGCCACTATGATAGTCCTTCTAGTGATTGTCATTGCTGGGTAAAAAAACCAGTTTTGTTATATGTATTTTATAACTTTATTATACATAGATACATTGATAAGGGTTCTCTCAATAAAATATTTTAATAGTGATTTTAATATGGAAGGGGGTGATTACGCCATTTCAATTTACGTCACTTCAAATCCCACCAAGTTTCATATCACCCAATTGATTCAATGCGCACAATGGATAGGGGAAAATAAGGGGAAATTACCTATGATGCCAGGCTACGCTATATTGATTCCCCCACCGTAATTCTTTTTTCCACTTTTCAAAAGTATCATTTTACGTAAAAAACCATATTAATAAAGAATGTAATAAATTAACTGAAACTTTGCATATATAATTTTTTATCTCCTCTAAACAACTGGGTATTTTTTAACCCCAGTTGTATAAGCTAGTTTTTGATAAATTCAAGTTTTACTCTTTGGCCTGGTTGAGGTAGCTTCACTGTAGATTTGTTAATTTAATATAAAAAACGGTCAAAAACACTATGTTTTTGAGCTGCAGCACCTCAATTATGTCACTTCAAAAACGCCATTTTGACTGCAAGTTTTCAGTCAAAACTCAAATTTTTGCATACTTGTGTTACTAATAAAAAAGTTTATTTTTACAAATAAACAAACATTAAAATTTTGATAGTATATATTTTTAGATTTCTTCTACAATTATATGTAAAAAAAGTAATACTTTTATATTAAAAACATTCTCATTTTTCTCTTCAAAAACAAACCCCAAATTGATCATATTTTGATACTGATTTACTTTTAGATGCCTCCCAAGTCAAATGCCAAAGCTGCGCCCAAGGCCTCCAAGGCCTCAAAGTCCAAAATCACTCCACCCAAGGCCAAAAAGGCCAAGACAACCCCAAAGAAGCAGCCTTCTAAGGCCAAAGCTCCCCCCAAGACCCCAACTCCATCACCTGAACCAGAGAGAAACAATCCTACCCCTCCTCACTCTCCATTTTTTTACTCCCCCTCTGATCCTCAGGAGAAGTTATTCAACTTCAATTGCCATTCTGACCCCACTTCAGAGCCTGAGGATGAAGAGGAGCAGAAGCCTGATCCTGGTGCTCCTGCAGATGAGCCAATTGAGCTCTGGGATCTTAACTCCATCCACAATGTATGCAACCAAAATGGCACCTTTGCTATTCCCACAATGTACCCTATCAGCTACCCAATAATGACCAAGAAGAGGGTACCGGCTTTGTATACAAGGGATACAGCTTCAGCTGTAACAACAAGAAGAAACCCATCCGTCAACATCACTACAAATGTGATAACATTGACTGCCTGGCTAGACTCACCACTTATGGGTTCACTTGATTTAAAGCCCTAACTGTCAACCATGACTATGCCAAGCCTTTTGACCCTCTCTATCAACTTATCTGCTGGTTTCTTTGTCAGGTGATCCCAACCACAAAGGATCAAACTGCAACTGAGGCCGTCAACAATGTTCTCCTTAATTTAAATGATACCCAACTTTCAACTGTTGGTGGCGCCTCAAAATTACAGAGATATCTCACTGACCAGAGATATGCTCTGAGCACTGAAGGCTTCAGTGCAAGCTCCATTGACCAATTGATCATTACCAAGGAGAAAAAACTATCTTGCCATGAGGAGAGATTCCTTCTTCAAAATGATGTTCAACATGCCCCAGAGTGTAGCATTTTCTTTGCCACACGCCAGGATCTGTGCAACCTGTTAAAATGCAAGACCTGGCTTGCTGATGACACTTTCTCAACCTGCCCAAAGCTCTTCAGCCAGCTTTGGAATATCCATGGGCAGGTTGGTAATTAGTTATTCCCCTGGTATTCTTTTTCCTTCCCAACAAGAAGCAGGAAATATATGTCTGGGCACTCACAATTTTGAAGGCCAAACTGGATGAAATCCTCCCAACCATTGAAGAGGAGCCCAAGGACACCAGAGGTTGCAAAAAGAAGGCCCAGTCAGAGGAAGCCACCCCAACCAGAAAGCAATCAGAAAGCCTTCCCTATCACAAATATATGGTAGTGGATTTCAAACAGGCTCAGGCAAATGCCTTCATTTGGGTCTTCAAGGGCTCCCCTCAGGGATGCTACTTCCACTTCTGGCAGGCACTCTGCCGCCGCCTTCAAAAGTGCTCTGAACTTCATGAGCTGGTCAACTCTGAAGGCACCAAAGAAGCAAAGGGCGTTTTTAATTGCTTTGCTGCCCTTGCCCTTGTGCAAAAGGAGGATACCAATGCCTTTTATGATGCCCTCCTCCGCCATCCTTACATTATTGCCAACCAGGCAGCCTTTGCGCCCTTTATTGAGTATTTTGAAACTCAATGGGTTGGAGTGTTTCAGGGAGCACGCCACATTAGAAAAGGTGGTGGCTCAATCACCTGGAACTGTTTCAAGCAGGTCAAAGACGGCCTCATCAAGACCACCTCTTCTCTTGAAGGGTGGCATAACCAGTTTGCTACAAGGGTTAGGGTTCATAAGCCCAAATTCAATAGGATCATGGTCCATTTAAAAACCCAACAGGACATCTCTTCCTGCCTCTTTAAGACTGGTATAAAGACCAAAGGCAACCCCCCAAGCAGACCAAAGTGGTGAAAAAGTACACTGCAAATCAGCAAGGTGGTCCTTGCCTACTATCCCAAGGATAGCAAGCTTGAACATCTTCAAGCCATCTCAGTTGCTCTTTCCACTAATGTTTGAGCCTATTTGCAATAAAATCTTCTTTATCTTCTCTCTTATTTTTTCAGTTTTATCATTATTTGACTTTTTTTGGTATTTGGTACAATTATATGCTTATTTTAAAGTATAGTTTATAGTTAAAATAGATGAAAATAGTTGTTTTTGGGATTATTTTAACTTTTGGGCTTTACGCAACTATGTTTGTACTTTTTGGCCCCATTTTTTATTGCAGATTTAAAATTCTGAGGCTTTTTTAAGCCTAGAAATATTTTTTGAATTTTTTTGACTTTTTGGGTAATTTTTGGAGTTCAAAAAATCTAAAATTTTAAAACTGTTTTTTCTTAGTCAAAATGCTGTAAATCAAAATGGCGTTTTTACTATAAAATTGAGATAGCTAAAAATTGAGATGGCGTATTTCAAGATGGCGTTTTTTAAAATGCCATTTTCAAAATGGTATGTCCTACCAGCGTATAATTACTACACATAATAGAATGTAATCTAGTGATAATACAGTTTGTAACTGATAAGATCTGCATACAATGATTATCCTGATCATTTGAAGTCAATCAGCCTAATCTCACACACAGCAATCTTACAGTACCCAAGATGGGATGGTGATTACCAAATGGAGACCAATACCTCAGATGCTTTCATAGGCGGGGTCCTCTGTATCAAGTCTGATGCTGGTGAGTATATGCTAGTGTCATATAAATCCTGAAAGCTGTCCAAAAGTGAATGCTGTTACTTGATTCATAATAGGGAGCTTCTTATAATTGTGGGGTAGGAAACTATTCCTTCAATTTTTTCCCATTAATGGATTTTCCATCAAATTTGATCCAACTAAAATTTTATTCACATGTAAAATATTTAACTTTGCAACAATAAAAAATTAAAAACCAAAAATAATTAAAAGATGCTCTATAAAAAGTATTCTTTAACCCTTTTAATGTTTTTATTTTATTATCTAGCAGTAAAATTTAACTTAATTAGTTTTTAAAAAAGTAAAATTTAAAATGAAGCCTCTTAAATAAAAAAAATGAAAATAAAAATAATTGCATGTGTAAAAAATGGTCTTTATTAGTAAATAGAGTTTATTTTGTCAAAACCGCAGGCTCAACCCGCCAACAAGGTTCCAACCAAGCAGGTTTGTGACCCGCAATCCAATTACCCAGTCACTTGAAGCCAGAATAGGAAGTCAACTCAAATTACCAAATCCAACAACATGAACAGTTGATGATCCTTTATGGTGGATACCTTGTTTTGGCGCTTGACTCATTATCAGGATCAAGCCACCCCCTTTTTCCATCCAACTGTGTGATCAACAATCATGTTCCTGTTATCCTTGATTCACATTGACTATATAATCACCATCTCACAATAAAGATTATTATCTAGCTTCTAAATATTTTTCCCCTTGTAACTCTGCTAAAACAGCACAGTTACAACATTAGTAGCACAAGTAGGTTCTCCATCCTACCTTATCTTGAAAAATTCCACCTGTTGCCCGCACACACCGCGGCCAACAAATCCTCAACAGAATTATGTCTGGCCTCCTGCCTGACTGGACTCTGTACACCCCTGGTGCCAAGATACCCAATGGCTTTGTCCTGTACCAGAACACGGTGATCCCACTACCCGCCTTCAATGCCATGTCTGCACAAGGTTTCTTTCAGGCTCCCTCCTCAATGCCGCAACCAGCTAATGAAAACACCATGCCTACCTACATAGCTCAAAGACTACAGAGCGCCACCTTGGAACCTTTTGCCAGGGCCAACAATGACAACGCTACCGCATGGATCCAGTCCACCCAGAGCAAGCTGGCCCAGATGGAGTGCCCACAGCAGTTTTAGATTGCAGAAATTTCCATTCACCTGACCCATGACGCTGGCACCTGGTGTGACAAGTGGTACAAAGAACACGCCAACAAGAACTGGGATACCTTTAAGCAAGACTTCCTGGCAAGATTCATGCTTAAAGACACAGCGCTCATGATAATACGCCAAGTAAAGAACCTAACCCAGACAGGCACCGTGAAGGAACTCACCTGCGCCTACAAGGAACTCTGACTTTGTGCACCATCCAACATGGCCTTTGACACCCCAGCCACACACCTCATGTATTACAACGCCCTCAAGTCACATGTAATGAGGCATGTGAACCTGGACCAGGTGACCAACCTGCAAAGCTTTTACTGTGAAGCGGAGAAAGCAGAACAAACTTCCAATGCACTTCATAAGGCACAAACTGGGAAACAAGAAAGACCCAAGGATTCCCATCCAGGCAGGAGCTCCACTTGACCACCCCCTGGAGGTAACAGGAATAACGCCAACCACAAACCCACGGGTTTGAATGGACATGAAAATGGAAACAATGGACAGCCAAACCGGACCCATTTCTGTGTCACCACCATGCAAGGCAATCAAGATGAGGGAAAAGCCCAGGGAGAGCACTAAGCAAGCCAAGCTCTCCCCACGCAACTCCTGACTTGTCCAATGATGAGTACCAACCCAAGGACGTGGACCAATGTCCAATGATCCAGGTGCCCTTGGAGGACCTGGTACTGTACATCATCACCAGACATCCAAATAAACTGATGTCCTATCCTTTCCGCTTTTGCAGTTACACAGGCTCAGCACTCCTGGATTCGGGCGCAGATTGAACCCTGGTCAACAGTAGCTTTGTGGATAAGTTCAAGCTGGCCACTAATCCTTTGTGGATTAAAAATGACGTCCTGGTTGACAAACACCACATTGCTGTGACAAAGGAAACTGCCCCCTTCTCTGTCATGCTTGAGAACCTCCACTCCACCATCCAAGGTCCTGTCATTGACTTCCCAAAGTTTGATATTGTGCTGGGACTAGACTGACTGCAAAAGAAAAATCATCACATAGGCTGGGCAACCTCAGTGTTGACCATCAAGCGTGAAGGCGTCAATCACCAGATCTACCCTGACTCTGTGGACCAACTCCTATGTGGCCACGTCTTTGTGCGCATCACAGAGACCCTGGACAAGAAGGAAAACCTGAAGGCAACTGACTGGGACTCCTGCCAGTACAAGATCATACATTTCAAAGATCACCAGGATACCTCCACGCCTCAGGACCGCGAAATTGTGGCCCGCCATCCAGAAATCTTCAAGGAAGTGCTGCCCAGGCTGCCCCCTGAGAAGCACATTCAGCACTTCATCCAACTCAAGGGGGCTGTACCCAAGGCGCGCCCTATCTACAGGCTGACCTCAAATAAATACAACACTTTACGCTCCTACCTCAAGAAGGCATTGGAAAAAGGACTTATCCGCCCCTCACAGTCTCCCTTTGGGGCTGCTGTACTCTTTGTGGCTAAGAAGGACGGTACCTTACGTCTGGTCACAGACTACCAAGCCCTAAAAAAAGTTACCATCAAGAATTGTTATCCACTACCACTGATTGACAATCTCTTTGATGCCTTGGGAGGAGCCACAGTCTTCTCCAAGATTGATCTGACTGTAGGCTACAACCAGATTTGTATTAAGGAAGAAGACATCCCCAAAACAGCCTTCCACACTAAAATACGGCTCATACAAATGTGTGGTGCTCAACTTTGGCATGACAAATGCCCTGTCCACCTTTTTAACCTTCATGAACAAAGTATTTGCGTCCCACATAGGCAATCATGCCCTAGTGTACCTGGACAACATTATTGTCTACAGCCCCTCAGTGAAACAACACCACAACCTTGAGGCAGTCTTTGCTACCTTGGCACAACACAAACTGTTGGCCAAACCCTCCAAGTGCCAGTTCTTCCGTGAGAAACTACCCTTCCTGGGACACATAATCTCAAAGGATGGCATCAAACCCAACAGTCAAAAAGTAAAGGCCATCTGCAAGATGCTACCACCCAAGGATAAGTTGGAACTCCGCGCCTTCTTGGGAATGGTGGCCTATGTACAACGCTTCATACCTGACTGTGGCATTTTGACTGCCCCCTTATCTGCCATAACAGGCGCCAAGTCCAAGTTTGTGTGGACCCCCCCAATGTGACCTCTGTTTTAGACGCCTCAAGGAGAAACTCACAACAGCTCCCATCCTGCAATACCCCAAGTGTGACAGGGAATACCAAATGGAAACTGACGCCTCAGATGCATCCATTGGGGGAGTACTATGGATCAAAAATAATGATGGTGACTTCCTGCCTGTAGCTTATGAATTGCAAAAATTGACAGACGGCAAGTGTTGATACCCTATCCACAACAAAGAACTGTTGGCTATTATGCACTTTCTAGTCAAATGGCGCTGTTACTGTAAAGTTACGCCTCCCCCTTAGGCCTCCACTTCAATTCCTGCCAAGTGCTTGGGAATTTCTACCAAATTATGTTTGAATAATTATCTGAAAGGTTACCGAAAAAGCCCAAGAAAGGCCATCAATTTAATATTTTAGAATTATTCTGAAGATGCCCCTGCCTAACCCACTCAAGAGACACCTCTGGTTGAATATCATGTGCAAGAGAGGCCAGGAGCAGTGGTAATTGCATCCAAAGCATATTCCTGATGTTAGTTGGTTCATTTTTTCTTTCAACTACATCCATTCAAAAATTTTCAGGATCTTCCTGCCTCAAGAAATGCATTTGTATCCTCTCATATCATTGGTCAATTGGTTTGTGATATTCAATCTACCACCCTAATCCCATCACATCCCTTAAATGAATGCAAGTGTTGTAAAAGACCTTGCTTCATCATTCTCTACTCTAATAAAGTTCAAAATTTGTTAGTTTAATTTGGCCTTCTGGTTTTGCCTGTTGCTTTTGGTGTTCAGTTGATTCCTTCTCCCCTTTGGCCTCCCAGGAATTGTTGGCAGCAATCTTTTGGTTGTTGCTGAAATTGCAATTTTATTGTGGTTGAGAGCTTGGTTTTATTTCCTCTTAACCTGCTCCCCAATTCTCACAGTTACCTAGAAGGCAGGAAGAATTCATAGCATTAACCAACCACAAGTTGCTCATCTATTTCAAAACACAAGCAAATCTGTTGCGCCGCCAAGCCCGCTGGATGGAGCTATTGGAGAGGTTTAACATGCTCATCCAGTACAAACCTGGGGCCAAACTCGCCATGGCAGACGCCCTGTCTTGCCTGTATGTCCGTGCTTCAAGAGGAGAAAATGGGCTCAACCCAGACTGGCCTCTCTTAGTACTACAAACAAAGGACAAAGGTTCCCCCCGGCACAACTGACATAATAAAGGAAACAGTCATCAAAAATGAACACCTATTTGCTGATGTGTATGGGACCCTACACAGAAAAATGACTGACGCACAACCATTCCCTACATCCCCACACATTCGCGAGTCAACACCATCCTACACTATCACAGAGACCTTGGAAATACCAAGAGCCAAAACCTATATGAGTTCCTTAAGCATAAGGCCTGGTGACCAACCTTATATTGTGATGTTCAAGAAGTTCTAGACCAATGTGAAGTATGCAACAAATTTCCCAAAAGCAAAACCCCTCCAAAGTCAGTACTCCTCATCCGCACACAACTACCTTTCAAGGTATGAGCTCTTGACATTGTTGGCCCCATGCCAGGAAAACACAATGACAAGAAATACATTGTCACTGCCATTGACTTTGCTACAAGATGGCCAGTAGCCCAAGCAATAAAGGCACACACTGGTAATGATGTACGGCAATTTATTGGCAAAGAGATAATCAGCAAGTTTGGAAAGCCAGAACTTCTGATAACCAATGGAGGGGAATAATTAACCTCCAAAACCACCAATGTATACCTCACAAAAAATGGGTTCAAACACACCGTAACAACACCATACCACCCACAGGCCAATAGACGTGTAGAGTGGCTTAATGGTAGCCTTGTGCAAGCCTTAGCCAAGCTCATCACCGGGAGACCTGAAGACTGATATAAGCAGCTATTGACTGCACTACTTGTGTGTCAAACCCAAGTGAACAGATCCACCAGAAAAAGCCCATTTGAACTGGTATACAGCACACAGCCAAATATCATTCAAGCATTGACAGGATCTAAACTGGAAATTCCCAGTGAAGTCCCTCCACGCTCAGACCCTCACGTTGTAAGGGCTAACAGCAAACAAACAGTGAAGGAGAATAAACGTCTGCAAAAAACCTTTATCCCCATCTGCAATAGACATTAAGTTGGGGACAAAGTTTGGGTCATGAATGTTGACAAGAGCAAACTACAACCCGAGAAAGTGGGGCCAGCAATCATTCTAAAGGTAAACGACAATAACACTTACCTCGTGCAAGGGCTTGAAAAACATAAGCAAGACAAGACCCTACACCATGATTGCCTACAACCCTGCAAAGTGAGATAAAAAAACAACAAGAAACCGCCCTGCCCACCACAGAACAACAATTAGTCCAATACAGCACCCGGGCTTCCGACAACCTGCCCCCAGAGGAGGCCAACCTTCAGTCAGGGGGGTGTCAAAACCGCAGGCTTGACCCGCCAACAAGGCTCCAACCAAGCAGGTTTGTGATCTGCAATCTGATTACCCGGCCACTTGAAGCCAGACTAGGAAGTCAACTCGAATTAAAAAATCTAACAACATGAACAGATGATGATCCTTTATGGTGGATACCTTGTTTTGGCGCTTGAATCATTATCAGGATCAAGCCACCCCCTTCTTCCATCCAACCGTGTGATTAACAATCATGTTCCTGTTATCCTTGATTCACACTGACTATATAATCACTATCTCACAATAAAGATTATTATCTAGCTTCTAAATATTTTCCCCCTGTAACTCTGCTAAAACAGCACAGTTACAACAATTTAAATTTTAATTTATTTTAAAGCTAAAAAAGTATATAAGATAAAAAATTAGCTGGATTGAATTTGACAGAAAATCTGTTGACAGAATATCTTCCTGCCCCAAAATTGTACACGGTCTGTAAAAAATCCAACTGACAAAGTTGGATTCCGAAAAACCCCTCATTGGATAACAGATTTTCCCTTTTCTGTTCCTAAGTCAATCATATCCCTCCTTCATATTCATTATGGACTTTTTATATTTTTCCCTAAATACCTACCATGATAGCTCCCTGAGAGTTATCTTGGTTTTCTAAAAAAACTATGATAAAAGAGTAAAAACAACAAAAACCCCAGCTTGGCATAAAAATTAACATTTTGAAATTTGATTTTAAATTTCAAAAAAATTAAATTTCTATGCAGAATTTTTTTCTCTTGTTGTTTGAGGAAATGCTTCAGCTAAGCTTTTCCAAGATTATTTTACTCTCAGTTGCAATTCTTCTGGCCTTATGGAATAGTTACCATAGTCCGTGGCTGTCTCCTGCCTGTAACTGGTTCCTGTTGGCTATGGTCTCCATGGTTTGGGGCCTGACCTGGTCCACCTTGCCAAATGCCTTTGTGGCAAGGTGGAGCACAGGCCCCATTTGTCACACTGTCCAGTTAAACAATTCTGTTACCTTGAGAGACAAGGTTAGTTTACAGTCCTCAAAAACCACAAATCACTCATCTACCTTAAAATTCAGGAAAATCTTTCTCAAAGACAGGCCCCTTGGATGGCATTTATAGAAAGGTTTAGTATGAGGATCCAGTAAAAACCTGGACCAGAGCTTGTTATCACAGACACCTTGCCAAGGCTCTATGTCAAAGCCTCTAGAGGATAGAACAGACTGAACCCTAATTGGCCTCTTCTTGTTTTATGCACCAAAGATGAATGGTTTCCCAAGGTATCATGTGTGTCACCTGTGATACTGTAATTAAAAAAGGCCTGTTTGCAGACGTCTATGGCACACTGCATCAAAAAATGTTGGATAGGACAAACATCTCACATTTACCTACCCACTAAAGGCCAGACATCATCCTGTGCTACCATAGAACCCTGGACATACCAAAGGGAGATATCTTTACCAGTTCCTGGAGCATATGGCATAGTGGCCCATTCTTTACCAAGATATTCACAAGGTAATTAAACAAAGCAAGGTATGTGAGAAACATGCTAAGAGTAACAAGCCCCCAAGTCATTACTACTCATCCGAACACAGTTGCCTTTCAAGGTATGAGCACTAGACATTGTAGGCTTCATTTCCAGAAAGAGGAATGGCAAGAAACATGTAACTGTTGCAATTGAATTTTTCACCAGGTGGCCGGTGGCGCAGGCCATCAAGGCCCACGCTGGCAACGATGTTAGACGATCTATGGGCAGGGAGATGATCAGCAAGTTTGGAGCCCCAGAACTGCTCATTGCAGATGGCGGCAAGGAGCTTACCTCTGACGGCACCAACATTTATCTGGACAGACAAGGAGTCAAGCACACAGTAACTATGCCCTACCATTCTCAGGCTAGCGGTAGGGTGGACCGTTTGAATGGTAGCCTAGTGCAGGCTCTCACCAAACCTATTTCTGGGGCACCCAAGGACTGGCTCAAGCAACTACCAGCTGCTCTCCTCATGTGCTGGACCCATGTGAACAGATCCACTGGGAAAAGTCCCTTTGAGCTAGTTTATGGAACACACCCCAATATCATCCTAGCACTATCAGGACCTAAGCTGGAAATGCCCAGTAAAGTTCCACCCCGCTCGGACCCTCAAGTCATACAGGCCAATAGCAAGCAATCAGAAAGAGAAGAAAAGCGTCCACAAAAGACCTTCATCCCCATCCAAGACAGACATGAGGTCAGTGATGAAGTTTAGGTCATGAATACTGACAAAAGTAAATTACAGCCAGAGAAAGTAAGCCCAGCCATCATCCTAAAGGTAAACAAAAACAACACTTATCTCGTGCAAGGACTTGGGAAACAAAAACAAGACAAGGTCCTCTACCATGATTGCCTGAGACCCTGCGAAGCAAGACATAAACAATGTGAGACCGTCCTACCTGTCACCAAACAACAATTAGTCCAGAATGGTGCCCGGGCTCCTGACAACCTGGCCCCAGAGGAGGCCGACCCTTGGCTGAGGGGGTGTCAAAACAGCAGGCTCAACCCGCCAGCAAGGTTCTGAGTAAGCGGGTTTGTGACCAGTGACCCAATTATCCAGCCACTTGAAGCCAAGTTAGGAAGTATCTCAAATTCCCAAACAAGGCAACAAGAACCACTGATGATCCCTACTCAAAGAGCAACTCAATTTAGCACTTGACTAATTACCAGGATCAAGCCACCCCCTACTCAATCCAATTGAGTGATCGTCTCAATCTTGTTCCCCTTGATGATTTGCCAGCACTGTATAGTCCCACGCATCCCGATAAAGATATTATCTAGTCCCCAATCATTTTCCCCCTTGTAACCCTGCTAACGCAGCACGGTTACGACAAAATTGAAATTTGTTACGTGACTGAACCGATTTGTTCTGAACTGAACCGTTTTCGTTTATCTCGGCAGATTGTGAAACTACTGTATATTGGTTTATATGGATTGAGGGTGTTAAAGTAGTTATTGGATTTGAAGTTTAATTTGGATTTACCAGAGATGTTTATGGCGCAGAAATAGTTAGGTTTATTTGGAGAATGATTTTTATAAAGTTAACGAGTGTGCTATGTTTGAACCATCGTAGTTGGCTTAGCGGAACGGATAATTTGAGTTTTAAAACGCGCCTTAAAGTAGTTGCTGAATTAATGGTCGGCTTTGCTACAGGTTTGGAATGGCTTTGGCTGCTTGTGTTTTTGTTAGGTTTCGATGTCACATTTGTTACACTTGTGTATTATTCTAACGCTTGAACATAACTATGCCAAGTGTGACAACTAGCCATGTTTCGGTTATTTACATCTTTATAAAGCTCTCAACTTTTTAAATAAAAATAAGTTTTGTACGCATCGAGATGCAATAAATATGTTTACTCAAGTTAAATCAATTGCTTTAGCTTAACCAACTTCAACCTACTCTTTGGTAGCGACCCCCTTCCAGAAAGCAACATGATCCTTGATATTCTTGGCAGCTTCTTTTGGCTCAGGATAATACCTAAAATTTGTTAAAATAAAACCATGATATTAGCTTCACCATGCAGCTTCGGCATTTTCTTTGCCTAGTTTCTTGATTAGTTGTACCAATATGATATTTGTTACCGTCTACATTCAGAGTATAGTACTTGGCATCGCCTTTCCAGGGACAGTGGGTTGTCTTGGAAACTTCCTTGAAGTATTCAGATTTGATAGACGACTTGGGAAACTAGAGTAAATTGTTAGATAAGCTTAAAGGGGCTATTTACATAAAGGTTTCCATCGACTTTCTCGACCTTGTCAGACTCAGCGATAACCTTCCCATTCCATTCTGCAACAGCCATTTCTGAAAATACTCTTAAGTTTAGATTGAGGAAGCTGATATTCTTGTAGAAGCTAACATCCATCCGTGATAATCACCTAATTATACCAGCCATACAATCACTGATATATGTTGACGCAATGACTCCTCGCGAAGCAGGGTAAAGCAGAACCCGCTGTCTAAGGCGCCACATCTCGATCCCAAGTTAACTTGACAATTGCAATTCTATTCTAAGGTTGATCTGAGTTAACTTGAAGGTCAGCATTTTACAAAGAGACAGGATTTTTGCTGGAATCTCATTAAAGCTTCTATATTTACGTTACTGCTTTGATTTAAATCAAAGTGACGTATGTCGGAGAATCTGATTCAATGTATTTTAGCATAAAGTTCCAAGTGGATAGCAAGATGAAACAGGGCTTGTCATAAATTACGATTGCGTAAACGTATTGTATCCAACTGATTTGATTGGTTCTTATCTGGTTAAGTTTCATTGGAGCTAAAGCCTCTTGATTTGTAATCATTCACTTTGGCTTAAAATTTAAATATATGAAACTCAGCTATACACGTCCGATCGATCAATGGGAACAAGGCATATGTAAGTTTGATTGCAACTAAACTGTGGCCCACTAAAGGTGCAATCTAAACTGTGCACTTCCATAGATATGCGTGTACTTGGGCTTCCCAAATTTTTCCACACCAAATATAGATGCTAACTTTATTCCTTTGTGTATCCTCAAGCATCAACCCAAAATGTCTGCATGCACAGAGACTGTTCATAAATTTATAGGTCCTGCACATCTAAATGTGCGCAACTTAGTCCTTCAATATATCTGCTCCTTCTGTTCCACAAATTGCTTCAAAAAGGGTTGAAGTTAAACTTCAAATGTGCATCTGCTACATGAAACCTAATTTAGTAGGTATTTTTAGAATAGTAAAGACGGGTGCCAATCAAATTTCTCACTTTTTACCACTGGGCATGCATCCCAACCACATGGACCAAAAACATTCAAATGTGTCTGAGCTTCATTTAATAGCCTATTAAATAATGTCAAACAGTTTACTCACTTCCCCTTCATTAAAGCATCTAGAAGCCTATTACAGGTAGGCCACTATGCCCTCAGCATTTCTGCCCAATTTTTTATCACTCAATTTTCCATAGCCCAGGTTCCCAGTACATTAGGGGAGTCAGTTGTTTACAGTCATATTTTCCCTCATAAAATCCACATTTAATAACGAGGTTAAAGGTGCAGTAAAGCTATATTTACCATATAAATAAGGCTATGATACCATCCCAACTTAAATAAACTACCAGCCACTATATTTCAAAAACATTTCCAACCCCCTCTAAATAAAAAGATGGTAGCCTTCACAGCTTCAAGGATGAACCAACTCAGCCTTCACCACAATCCAAATGCTGGTATAAAATATCCACTTAGCTAACTGAGATATAGTGTAAACCTCATATAATAATGGGAATTCAGCCAACAAGAGTTTAAACACATGGGAAGGGGAGAATCAAGTAATTTGAAAGGTGGCCAGCCAGCCAGACAATCATCATTATCCTGGTAAACTAGGCTGCTGGGTTGAGAGATACAAACAATCCTCTCATGCATCCCAGAAAGTAGAATACAGCTGTGTTGCAATGTGCTAAAATGGAATGGATTTGATGGACATTAAATTTGAAGTCAGATCCAGAAAAAAATTACACATAGGTGATTTCTTGACCAATTGATTGAGAACTAGTGGATACCAGAGCATTATGGATTCCACTCAAATCCTCTCAGTAATTCAGCAATTCAGAGGTTATACAAAGGGGCAACAAACAAGGCCCTCAATTCCAGAATCAAAGCTCATACTTGGCGCTTGAGTCCAGAAACCTAAATGGAGGTGACATCAATAATCTGATCACACAATCAATCTTTACTTCCAGGTGCAAAATCAATTGCCTATATTAATATTGATATTTTGATTATGGTATTGATGCCAAACCTGGCCTAATTTCCTGGCCTTTCATCCCACCAATTTCCCCTCTACCAATTTCCCACCTCTCTATATATACTTGGTTTTTCTATGAAATAAAGATAAGCTTTCACCCCCACATATTGCTCACTCCACTTTGGTTTTACTATCCTGTATTCAGGTATAGTGTTGTAACTGTGCTGTTTTAGTAGAGTTACAAGGAAAAAATATTTAGGAACTATATAATATTCTTTATTGGGAGATAGGTATTATATAGTCATTGTGAATTGTGGATAACAGGAACATGATAGTGTTGATCACACAGTGGGGTGGTGAAGGGGATGGCTTGATCCATGTAATGAGCCAAGCGCCAAAACAAGGTATCCACTGTGAGGGATCATCATTTGTTCATGTTATTGGATTTGGGAATTCAAGTTGACTTCCTAGTCTGGCTTCAAGTGGCTGGGTAATTGGATTGCGGGTCACAAACCCGCTTACTCAGAACCTTGTTGGCAGGTCGAGCCTGCTGTTTTGACAATAGTAATTGGACAATAACCAGGGCTAATTCTTGCTAGCTATACCCAACAGTCCAGACATACAACATTTGGCACTCATGACAATTTTCAAACCAACACCTGGCCCTTCCAACCCCTGTGATTCCTTCTTGGTGGAGGGATGCCCCAAACAAAAATAATACCTACCAAGACCTATCCAGTGGTCTCACCCATCTCCAAAAATTCATGAATGATATCCCCCAGCCCTCACCACTTGGCAACCAGAGCCCCTATTATTGACTGCACCTGCATCCGTGAAAGTGGATGCTAATTCCAGTCCCTCTGAAGAAGCCATCTGGCAATCCATGACCAGAATGGGTAAAGGATTACAACAATGGTCAACAATCACAAATGCTGGCCATCCAATATCCCACTGCAGAGATATCCATGGAGATATTTTGTAACATAAGCATGGTAAGCCTCAATCAACTTTGCAAGGACCTCCAAACTGCTGAACATGTGAAGAATTACATCCAGAATTTTTCCCACCCAGCCATCTGCCATAATTGAGTACACTTGGGGCACCTACAGAGCTCGATAAAGCAACAGGGAATACTGGTGACAAACCAGCAGTCATTCCTTCAGCTTTTATACCACAATATGACTACCAAATCTGAGTTAATGAGCAACCAGCTCTCAGAAGTGGTGAAGGTCAATAACAGCATTATCACCTGGTCCAAAGAAGTTGTTCAAGGACTGAACTAACTGGTCCCCCATCAAATGATCCAGACCTTTTGCCACCAAGGGTTGGACTCCAACTGGATTGCCACGGTGGCAGCACACATCAAGGAGAATGGACCAGTCATCTGTGATCTGGTCCAGGAGGTGACCATCTTGAGCCAACGCCTGGCAGCCCTTCCCTTGGCAGGCCCCAGCCAACCTGTGATATCTACCCCTTCCCCTTTGAGCACAATAATGAATAGAGATATATTGGAAGTCTATGACCACCTATCAGAATTAAAACATGAAGTGGGGAAGGCAGTAATTGACTTGACTTTCATCTATTAAGAGTTTGGCAAAGTTAAGCACAAGGTTGATAGATTTCAGGCTGAGAAAGCCACCTTGTCTAGCTGGTGCCAAAGCCAAGACAAAATCAATGCAGAGAAGATATCAAAGCTCCAAGAGGCACTGACCAACCAGGAGAAGAGGACTTAGATGTCACTTGCCTGGAGAACCAGGCCTAAACAGATGAACTGGATGAGCACAAGGCACTGATGGCTTCTATTCAAGACCAGTTGGAGAGAACAAACAGAAAAATGGCTTCACTGGAACAGAAGCTTGATAGTCTCCCAAATCAATACCAACACAGAGAGACTGGAAGCCAATCTCAAGGCAGATATTGGAACTCATCTGGACAAGAAGAGTATCACAGTCTGGACAGCAACAAAAAGACCAACCAGAGGCTTTCCTGTTCTATTTGAGTGTTAGAGGTGATGGCAGAGAATGGTGATCCAGCCACAGTTACCATTGAATATACTGTACAAGATATCAAAGCACAACAAGAAGAAGCATACAAGGCCGCCTCCAAAGCCCGCTTTGCTGCCTCCAAGGCCAACCACAACAGACCTACTTCCCCTATTTGGCAGGCTGCACCAGCTACAACTGCAGCCCATAACACTTTGCCCTTCTTCAAACCAGCTAACCTCCCCAGGTTTGACAGAAAGAGTAACGTAGCCATATTCCTCTGGCTATACCAGAACTCAATGTACGGGGCAGACAAAGCTATGAAGGACGCTACCATAATCAAATGTCTGGAAACTGATGCACAGACACTGATACTACCCCGCCTCCCAGAAAATAGCTGGACTTATGCCAACATCTTGTGGGCCTTGATGGAAGAGTTTGGTAGCCAGGAAGCCCTCCTAGGACAAAAGATGGACTTTGCGGATACTAAACTCAAGATAGGAGAGACCTTGGAGGAGTGTACTTCCACATTCTACTTGGAAGCACAGACCTTGGCTTCCATGAAGGTAGTGTCATTATTTGATGTACAGTCAGCACTCCTCAATGCATTATGAGTTAACAGGGAACTCTCACTTGCCTTAAAGTCTGGAATATACACCACCCAGACTGTCCCTGATCTGATCCAATTGCTGCAAACTTGCAAGGAAGAGTTTGAGATCCCTCTACCTAAGGGAACCCCTAAACTCCTCACTGAAACTAGAATCAGAAATTTCAGTGCAGAAGATTCAAAGATAGTTGAGACCAATCCTGGTACTTTGAACAGCTCAGCACACCTTTTCTTCAAGTGTAACAAACCTGGGCACCTCTTCCAGGATTGTAAATTCTTGTGCAAGGTCTTGGTTGTAGGCGCAGAACCAGAGGAGGAGGACTACGCTGACAACGCAGATATTGAGGAAGACAACAAGGACTAGCCAAAAAAACTACCAAACAGCCAGAGCAAGGAGAAATCCTTGACTGCCCTTGAGGTTTCAACACCCTTATCTCCCCCCATACCTCTACCCCCTGACAAACCTGCTCTGAGGCTTGCTACCACATCACCCTCTGAGTTAAGTTCTAAGGAAAAGCCCTCCCTGATTGACTTCAACTCTCAACTCTTACACAAGGATACTGACTCAGAAGGAGTCCAAGAGGACCTTTCACATTGATTTCTCACAGTTAACACTCAGACCCATTGGACGACACTTTGCCCTGAGGTGGTCATCCCATGGATAGCTTGGAAAACAGTCTCCTTACTGTATGCTGAACAGCTGGCTCAATCAGGCGTGGAAGTTACCCATGAGGAGGACAGTGAGGAACAACTGACCAAGCTGCTATGTACTGTAAATGTCTCAGCCCCTCTGGAGTCCCTCAAGGAAGCAAGCCCAGCTGTAGGAGCTGCCATGGATACCTTCCTAGAGAAGTTCAAAGGACTGAGCGGACATCAGGTCTCCAAGATTGTGAAGATCAGAGAAGACTGCCAGGATTTTACTTATATCAACCTGGTAGTAAACAAAACCCATGTCCGAGCTATACTGGATACTGGTGCTCCAGGGAACATTATATCCTTGCGGCTGGTCAAGAAGCTAAAACTGGCACCAGACTTGGCTTATCATGAAGAGTTTGGTATGGCTGGACCACAGACCACTAGAGCAAAAGGAGCTTACTCTTCTCTTCCTCTTTGCTTTGAAAATCTAATGGCCACTGCCCCTGCCATAGTTCTAGAGAATAAAAGCTATGACATCCTTATTGGAACTAGCTTTATGGTTCAATATGGCACCCTGACCAACCATGGAGACCATACATTTGGGATCTTGGGCCACTCAATCCCCATGTTCTACCATAGTGATTGCCTTTCTGACTTGCCCCTATGCTGGTTGCACTACATCAACCTGGAGTATGTAGATGGAGAACTTCTAATTGCATATACACTGCATAGTAAGAAGGCTAAGGTGCTCCCTCTCTTGGTGGGAGAAGCCAAAGGTATTCCTGTGTATGCGTCTTCTATAGTGTTTATAACACCAGGCTTTCAAGTAATTCATAACTTTAAGGGAGCCAGCCTGTGGGGGGTTCTTGGGAACCTGTGGGCAGACAGCCTGCGGGCCCAGCAGGTAGGGCCCACCACAAGATTGGTGCTAACTTTACAATATAAGATAAAAATTTGCCCAGGAGGGCCCAAGGTCTGCTTGCAGGCACCATCAAATCAATCAAGCCAGTAAGAGTGATATACATCACCCCAAATATCTGAGTGGAAGTGGATTCATTGGCTGCAACAGATTCTTTCAGGCAGTTGAGCCATGGGGTGAGAGGTGGTGTCATTGGAACCAAATACACGGGCAGGTAGTTGTACTTATTGCAAATAGCAGAGGTGGTATGATGATTTTGGTTCCCTCTCTGTAAACGGTTTCTGTCTCTCTAGTTCTAGCCTCTGGATTGTAGATTAGGATTTCCTCTAGGGTGAACTCTGAGTACGCAGGGTTGGGTGGGTAATCAGTGAAGTGTACAGGGCCAAAGGGAACTCCTGGTGGACAATATAATTTGGGAAGCTGGTCCACAGCTTCTTGGGGTTGGTGAGTGTGAGGTGCAGAACTGTGGGAGATAGACTGCAAATTAAATAGAGCTAAAATCAAATATGGAATAACCTGGCTGAACCAAAGGTTCATGTCACTTTATTGCAAGAATGGCAATGGGCAACTTCCTGGCAGTCCAGGGTATAATTATGCCCATCTGTCATGGATAAACTTTTACAAATTTCTTTGGCCCAGGTGCTACTGTCTACTAGGGGTTCCCAGTCCTTGGTGACATCCTTTGCAGGAGTTAATTAATTGGCTGATTTGAACTGAGAAAACTCAAATTTCCTTAACAGGTTGTGGGGTTGGTCATCTCTGGGCGGCCCACGTTCTATAGGAAGTTTCTTTGTTTCCCCTTCTGTGGTGGCCCAAGTTATTTCAGGATCTATGGCTTAGCCTGCCCGCTGATTGGTTGGGTTAACAGGAACCTTTAGCGTGGGGAGTGTTAATGTAGGTGGTTTTGATTCATCAAGCTTTAGGGTATTCCCCAAAGTTGAACCTTGATCTGGGTTGAGCCCAAAAATCTGTGGGCGGTTGGTCCTGCAGGCTGGCAGCCCGCAGGATATTGGGGTTTGAATCCCATAGTTGAGGGTTTACTATGAACATGGTCAACAGAAGTTTATCACTTGTGACAATAACACTGGTCTATCACTTGCACTCCCCGCTGGTACTCATGGGGGAGATTTTTGGCATCCCCAACACATCACAGTTGGAGCTATGGGTAGCACCAGGAATCATCATGCCTAGCAATAAGGAAATCTTGGTGTTGCTGGCTAACATGTTTCAGCAACCAATGACTGCTTCAAATATTAATTGCTGGGCCACATACGTTTAGAAGAACATGGTAACCTACAGGAAGCTTCTTCTTTTGCGGACTTCTTGGAGCTGGGCTTACCCTGTGAGCAACCAAGAGTTCTGTTAGTCATCAGTTTTGAGTTGCTGTCAGGCCTCTCCTAAGAGCAAAAGGACCTAGCTATACATCTCTTTGCTAAATACAGGAAGGTGTTTGCTAAAGACGACTATGACCTTGGGAAGGCAGTAGACGTAGCATATCACATTGATACCCAGGATAGCCCTCCAATTTGCTCTAGACCAATACAACATAGCCAAGCTAATCATTCTGTGGCCAACAAAGAGCTCCCAAAACTACTGGGTACTAGACTCCTGGTTCCCAGAAAGAGCCCTTGGGCTGCTCCCTGCTGATTTTCAAGAAGAAGGACAGTAGTAATTGATTGGTGATTGACTACTGCTGTCTTAATGCAGTCACCAAGAAGGACTCCTAACCACTTCCTTGCATTGATGATATACTGGATTGCCTGGGAGGTGCCAAGTTCTTTAGTGCAATGGACCTTATCAGTTGGTATTGAAAAATTGATCTGCCTCCTGCTGACCAAGAGAAATGCACCATCATTACCAACCAAGGGCTTTTTCAACCCACAAGGATGCCCCAAGGCCTATCTAATGTACCAGCCACTTTCCAGAGAGCCATAGACACAGTGATGGGAGATCTCAAGATATCCTGTGTCCTATTATACCTTGATGACATCAATGTTGTCTTCTGCACCTTTATCAAACACTTGGCCCATCTGGAGGAGGGTTTCAAGAGGCTCAAAGCTTACAACCTAAAGCTGAAGCCACACAAATGCAACTTCTTCAAGGAGCATCTAGAGTTCTTGGGTTTTATCATCAGTTGTAATGGACTCTGCCCTGTCCCTCTCAAGGTTGAGGCCATTGAAAATATGCAGGCGCCTTCTAGTAAAAGGGATGTCCAAGTCTTTCTAGGGATGATAGGTTACTATTGCCGCTTTATCCCCAATTTTGCCACACTGGGGGATGCACTCTTCCAACTCCTTTGCGCTGATGTGGACTTCTTCTGGAGCCTGGCGTTCCAGACTGCATTTGAGGCCCTAAAGAAGACTCTCACTGCTGCACCTGTGCTGGCCTACCCAGACTTTTCCAGACCCTTTGTAGTTCACACAGATGCCAGCTTAACAGCCATTGCTGATGTGATTTCTCAGCTGGACACTGATGGATTAGAACATCTGGTGGGTTACTGCTCTTGCATCCTCAACGTCCATGAGAGAAACTACACAGTCACAGAACATGAGTGCTTGGAAGTGATTTATTCCTACCAACAATTCAGGGTGTAACTTCATGAAGTACATTTCATAGTTTTCACAGAACATACTTCATTGCAATGGCTGAAGACACTGAAGGATCCCAAAGGGCATCTAGCACATTGGGCCATCAAGCTACAGGCATACAACTACAAAATTATTCACTGAGCTGGTGCAATCCACCAAAAAGCCAACCACCTCTCCCGCCTGCCTACTGTTGCCTTAGTCTCCCCCATGGCTGACATTCTCTATAATAAACTCATGGAGGACCCTTATTTGTGGAGAGAGGAGCCAGCAGAAATACAGAAGGCCCTCAAGAAGCCAGCTGTCAACACCAAAGTCACCAAGGGACAGCTCCTAAAGCTTTGCGGGGATTCCTGGCTTCCGTAGATACACCCATCTCTGTGCATGGACTCAGTGGTAGCTGCACACAAAACTACTGGGCACAGTGGTATTCAGAAGACACTAGAAATGCTACAATAACATTGCTTCTGGGAAGGAATGCACACAGATGTGATGGATACTTTAGCCTCTTGCCACAATTGTAACATCAAGCGCCCAAAGATAGTCAAGCTCCAGCACAGACTAGTCCAACCAGGGTTTGTCTTTCATAAAGTGGCTATTGACGTATTGGGTCCCTTGCCAGTCACCAATAGCAAGAAAAGTTCATTATTGTAGCTGTGGATCACCTGACCAAATGGGTAGAGGCTAAGGCTATCCCTAACTGGTCTGCCCTGACCACTGCTACATTCATACTGGAGAACATAATATACAAGTATGGTTGTCCCCAAGTACTGTTGACAGACAATGTCACCAACTTTACCAGCTATATGATTCCCCACCTAAATCAACTGATGGGGATAAATGGTACACTATCTACTCCCTATCACCCAAAGACCAATGGTATGGTAGAACACACAAATGAAAGCCTGGTACAGATACTATGGAAGCTTAGTCATCAACAGGAGAAAAAATTGTATACTTTCCTACCAGCTGCAACCTTTGTGTACAATATTGGCTATCATTGGGCCATAAGAAAGCCACCATTCCAGCTACTCTACAGGCAATAACCAGGACTACCACCCCTGCTATACTTGTTAGTAAAACCTAGGCTGCCAGTATTTCCAGACGCCTACCTCAATAATCTGGTACAGACGTTGATACAGCTACAATCTGAAGCCTACATAGTTAACCTTAACCACAAAATCCAAGACCTTGACCAAGCCCTGGCCAAGTGCCCTCCCCTACAGTCCTACGTGGTTGGAGATGAGGTTTACTTTGTCTGCAACAGAGGTTAAAATCAAGAGTCTAAACTTGCCTTTCTCTCTGGCAAGGTCTTGTTTAATTCATCCAAAAGACTGGCCCCAACTCATATACATTGAAGGAGCCAATTTCTGGGCAATTGATTACTAGAGTGCATGCAAAATATATGTGTGCTGCTCCTAGTAGTCAAGAGTAAGCCCCAATGAGGACAACAAACCAAAAAAAGAAAGCCCAATGAAAAAAAATACATGGGTTGTTGTCCAGTTTTCCAAAACCAAAAAATATATAAGGAAAGGAAACTGGAAGACCTTTATTGTTGGGATACCAGGCCTTACATATACTGGATCAATTGAACTAAGGCCTGAACTGCGGTCAAGTAACAAAGCTGGTTTCCAGAGGACCCAAAAAGCCTATGCCCAAGGATGATACATTGAAGACCCACCAAGTGCTGCACATGATTGATCCCCACAGCCACAGGGAAGGACACACCAAGGAAGAGACAATCCCACAGAAGGGATTCCCGGAGCACATACTCATCTGGAGTATTCCCACCAAGACAGGAGTACACCCCAGGAAGCCAGTTAAGGAAGACAGCCATGTTGTATTCATTGGTAAGGTCAAAATTGCTGGTGCCACAGAGCACCAAGCTCCAAGTAAGTGCTATGACAACCAGATAGTCTTCACTGACAGGATCCCCCTTCAGAGTAGCCTGGAAGGTACAACAAAGCCTTTACTCAAAATTATCAGTAGCTACCCAACCTTCTACTTGAGAAACATTCTGGCCAGGCATGGCCCAAGCCCTGACCACTGCCTTGAGGATGGCCAACATAGTACCCTGCTGAGTGGCACCAAGTTGTTGACCACAGAAAGTATAACTCTGAAGATGGTTCCCCAAGTACTCCTCCATCAGACACATAGGAAATTGCCACTGAACCAAGTTAACCTCCTCTAACTTGAGCTGGATAAGGACTAGTGGCTGTTGAAGAGCCAAGAACAAGGCTGCCAGTAAAGGATCAGTCCCCTCCAGAGGCACAGCAGGAATTGATTCCCACTGAAACTTGGCCAATAAGTCTAAGTACTGGCCGTCCACCATGGGCACTAGCTGGGCTGGAGTCTGCCCTCTCACAACTGGGGTCTTTTTTTGCTTGAGCTGCCTTGGCTGGAGCCCATTTTCTCTTAGATAACCACCTGAACAGTCTTCTTTTTGGGCTGAGAAGATCTTAAAGTGTAGGAATGAACCATGCTGCTACCTGGGGTCTTGTAGACGCTTTTTAAACCCTGTCATCTAATCCAGTGGCAGGAAATGTTGCAATGTGCTGAAATGGAATGGATTTGATGGAAATTAACTCTGAAGTCAGATCCAGAACAAAATTACACATAGACAATGGTCAACTGATTGATTGAGAACTAGTGGATACCAGAGCATTCCAGATTCCACTTGAATCTGCTCATTAATTTGGAAAATTGGAGGTTACACAAAGGGGCAACAAACAAGACCTTCAATTCTGGAATCAAAGTTCATACTTGGCACTTAAGTCTGAAATCTAAGTTGAGGTGACGTCAATAATCCAATCACCCAATCAATCTTTACTTCCAGGTGCAAAATCAATAGCCTATATTAATATTGATATTTTGATTATGGTATTGATGCCAAACCTGGCCTAATTTCTTGGCCTTTCATCTCACCAATTTCCCCTCTACCAATTTCCTACCTCTCTATATAGACTTGGTTTTTATATGAAATAAAGATAAGTTTTTACCCCCATATATTTTTCACTCCACTTTGATTTCAATACCCTGTATTCAGGTATAGTAACTGAACAATAACCAGGGCTGATTCCTGCTAGCTATAAACAACAGTCCAGACATATGACAAGCTGAGAAGGTTAACAAGGCAGTGATTGAATACAAGCTCATCCTGGAATCTTGTAAATATACTTGGGCATATTGATGGCTGGCAAATGAGGCATAGTCTAGATTGGGTCCAGAGCTTTAGAATTTAAAATAGGCAGAAGCAGAGTCTCCAATTAGGGAGAACAAAAAGGCCAGAAGCATAAGCTTACTCATTTTCTGAAGGGTACTACTTGAAAAATTGAAGCATTCTTGGTTCATTGTGATTGATTATAAACTAATCATAACTTTTACATTTGAACTATTCTTCATTATGTCAAAACAGCAGGACCTTGCACTAAGCTGTTGTTTAGTTGCTCAAATTTGCCATTGGCCTGAGGGTGGTATGGTGTGGTTTCTGTCTGCTTTATCCTATTTCTTGTGGGGTACATGTTGGTGCTTTCTGAGGTCAATTCCTTCCTTCACCTGTGATCAATAGTTCTGCATTTTGGAACTTAATGATAACTTCTTTGCTAATAAACTGCTGCATGTCATTGTCAGTATGTGTCTTTACTGCTTGTGCTACTGGCAAGAGAGTGGCAAAGTCAATAGCAGTGATGATATACTTTTTTATCTTTATGTTTTCTTGGCATGGGGCCAACAATTTCAAGTGCTCATACCTTGAAGGGTAATTGGGAACAAATTGGCAACACAGAATTTGGGGGAGTATTTATTTTTACAATCCCTTTGCATACTTCACATCCTTTGAGGACCTCTTGCACGTCCCAGTACAGGGTCAGCTATCAAGACTTGTTTTTTTAGGAATTTGTAGAAATTGCAATTTTTTGTGTGGCTTAGATCTTGGTGGTAGCACAAGATTGTGTCAACCTTCTGATGTGTGAGGATGTACAAGATGGTCTTTCTGTTGGTCATTTTCTGATGCAATGTTTCATATACGTCTGTGAAGAGATATTCATTCTTGATGATGGTGCCTCTTGTGATGTTATTGGTGCCTGGGGGAAGGCCTCATCCTTGGTCCAAAGTACTAGGAGGAGCCAGTATGAGTCCAGGCCATTCTCACCTTTTGTGGCTCTGATTTATAAGCAAGAAAGGGTGTCAGCCATGAACAGCTCAGGTCCAGGCTTATACTGAATAATCATGTTGAATTTCTCAAGGAACTTTATCCAGCATGCTTGGCATCTAGATAAGTTGGCCTGGGTTTTAAAGTAGATAAGGAACTTATGATCATTCAGGGCAATAAATTCTTCTTGGTACTCTAGATAGCAGCAAAACTTAACTAGACACCAGAAAATGGCCAAAAGCTCCTTATTGTGGATAGGATAGAAAAATTCATCATCCTTCAGCTTGTGTGATTCATAAGCTAACGGTAAGAAGTTGCCATTGTCTACCTTGACTTACAACACTCCTCTAATGGAGGCATTCAAAGCATCCATCTCCATTTAGTAGTCTCAGTATCTCTTTGGGTACTGAAGAATAGGAGCAGATGACAGTTTTCCCTTCAGGTGGCAAAAACAGAGACCCTGCTGCAGATTCTACACAAATTTGGACTTGGCACCTGCTATTGCTGACAAGGGTGCTGTTAAGATGCTGCAGTCTGGTATAAACTGTCAGACATAGGTAATCATCTCAAGGATTGTGCAGAGCTTAGCTTTATCTTTGGGTAGCAGCATTTTGTATATTGCTTGAATCTTTTGGCTACCTGGCTTGATACTGTCTTTTGACACTACATGGCCAAGAAATGGGAGCTTTTCACAGTAAAACTGACACTTGGACAGCTAGAAAAGAAGCTTGTGTTGCACTAAGGTTGCAAAAACTGCCTCCAAGTCCTTGTGGTGATGCTCTACTGAAGGAATGTACAAAATTATGTTGTCTAAGTATACCAATGTATGTTTGATAATATTGGGCGCAAAAATCTTGTTCATGAAAGTGAAAAAAAAGTTGATGGCGCATTTTTTATTCCAAAGTTAAGTAAAACACACTCATACAAGCTGTAATTGGTACTAAAGTCTGTCTTGGGTATGTCTTCTTATTTGATACAAATCTGGTTGTAGTCTGCAGTCAGGTCAATCTTTTAGAAGACAGTTGCTCCTCCCAAGAAGTCAAAGAGATTTTCAATGAGTGGAAGTGGGTAAAATTTTTGACATTAATCTCAATTAGTGCCCAATAGTCAGTAAAAAGCCTAAGGGTTTTATTCTTCTTTGCCATAAATAAGACAGCTGCACCAAAGGGAGATTATGAGGGGTGGATAAGTCCTTTTTTCAATGCTTCATTGAGGTATATGCACAGTGTGTTATCTTTGTTTGGGCTGAGGAGATATATGGGACAAGCCTTAGGTATTTCTCCTTTGAGTTGAATGGTGTATTGTATATGTTTCTCAGGAGGTAGCCCTGGTAGCACCTTTGAAGATCTCTGGGTGTCAGGCTACAATTTCTTGATCCTGGGGAGTGGTAGTATCCTGGTATACCTCAAAGTTTATGATCTTATACTGACATGAGTCCCAATCAATTGCCTTGAGATTGTCCTTTTCTTCAAGAGTCTCTGTGATCTGTACAAAGATGTTGTTGGGAATTTTGACCAAGCAATGATGCCAATTATGACAGAGCTTGCAGATATGAATTGCAGCTACCAAATAACATGAATTGGTAGTATAAATCATATGCATATTAGATCAGCAGTAGCCTGCTGACCTGGACCTTAAATTAACTAATAATAAGCATTGTTGCAGCACTTAAGTGATACATGATTTGCTACGCGCCACCTTAAAAATACACAAGCACCGCAGCACCGCCTAGCAGCTGGGTTAGACGCCAAAGCGCCAAAATACTTTTACGTCAAGCGTCAACTAAAAATTATTGCAAGCGCCGCTTGGCAAATATTGCAGGTAGCACAACACTGCTTTACTTTTACATTGAGTGCCAAGGCGCTGGGTTTGATTCCACATAACCTCAAATTCCCATATTTATCACATTAATAAGCATTAAGCTTGTAGTATTCCAGAGAAGTAGGAAGTAATCCTGAAGTAACTAAATTATTCCATGCTAGCAAGGATCACCTGTTCTGGGTAAAATGAAGATATTCTATTGGTTGACGTGCAATAAGCGCCAAAACTAGACTAGTAATTACTAAATTAGGGGCATGTTAGAATGTCCTAGAAGACATTTCTAGCAGCCCAGGGATTAATATTTGCAGAAGATATAAGAAGAATCAATCACTCACAATAAAAATAAGCTTTAATCTTGGACCATCTTTAATATATCTTTAATCTGGTTGACCTTTATCCTAATCCTTAAGTGCTTCTACACACTCAGAAGCCATTGCTGGACAATAATCATGGTTCCATTCAATCCTGGCTCTTCTGATACAATACTACTCATATCCTCACATATGACTGTATTCTGGCAAATGTCCTGTGCCCTATAATCTCAAATAATTGTGGCACTGTAAAGCAAAAAGCACAACAGATGTGGTCTTGCAAGAAGAGGTCCACGTAACTGGGATAGATCTGGTAGTTGACCCCTTCAAGTTTGATGATCAATACAGAGGTGACCCAGTCTACGTGGGGGTTATTCCTTCTTAGCTATTCCAAACCAAGTACAACATCAAATCTGGGTAAATCAATGATGGGAGCTTGTATGGTAGAATGGAGGTTCTCTAGTTTAATAGATTAGGGGCAGTCCCTTGTGCCACATCAATGTGATATTTTTCAGCTAGTACCACATTCTTAATCTGCAAAGGATTAGTGGGTAACTTGAAATTGTCTACAAATTGGCTATTGACAAGTGTGTAATCTGTGCCTGAGTCCATAAGCGCCAAGCCTGTGTAACTTTAAAACTGAAAGGGTAAGACATCAGTTCATTGAGATGTCTGGAAATAGTGTAGAGCACTGGGTCTCCTGAGGGGACCTAGATCATTGGGCATTGATCCACGTCTTCAGGGCAGTACTTATTGTTGGGTAAGGCAAAATTTTGGCAGCTAGAGATTGGCTTGCTTAATGCTCTCTCCGGGCTTTTACCTTGTCCTGATTTTCCTGGGTAGTTGTGACTCTAAAGTGAGTGTAGTTTGATTTGACCATTTTTTTTTCTACTGTGACCATTTGAACCTTAGGGGTTGTGACTTGAGTAATTGTTATTATTGCCAGGAGGAGGGCAGTTGGAGCATCTCAGAGGGTGAGAGTCCTTTGGTCTTTCTCTCTTCTCAGTTCCGAGCATGAGGTGTTGGACATTTGTTCTGCTTTCTATGCCTTGCAGTAAAGGCCCTGCAGGTTGATCACTTGGTCCAGGTTGAAGTGTCTCATTATTTGAAACTTGAGTGCTTTGTAGTACATAAGATGGGTAGCTGGGGTGTCAAAAGCCATATCTGAGGGGGCACATAGGCAAAGTCCTTTGTATGCTTGGGTGAGCTCTTAACCGTGCCTGTTTGGGTAGATTATTTACTTGGTGTATGATCATGAGTGTGGTGTCTTTCAGCACAAATCTTTACAAGAAGTCCTGCTTGGAGATGTCCCAGTCTTTCTCAGTGTGATCCTTGTGCTCTGGTCACACCAGGTGCCAGCATTGTGTGTGAGTTGATGGATATCTCTGAAATCCAGAATTGTGTAGGCATTTAATCTGCGCCAGTTTGCTTTGGGCAGACGAATCCAGCTGCAGTGTTGTTGTTGTTGACCCCAGCAAATGGTTCCAAGGCGGCACTTTGAAGTCTCTGAGCTATATAGGTGGGCATGGTATTTCGTCAGCTGTTTGAGGCATGGCATGTGAGCGCTTAAAAGAAACCTTGAGCTGAGGGCATTAAAGGCAGGGAGCAGGATTACCATGTTCTGGTACAGGACAAAGCCATCAGGTTTTGGTTCCTGGTGTGTAAGAGTGTCCAGTCCATGGGGAGGCCAGACATAGTTATTTTTTAGTATTTTTTTACTGCAGCAAGTTTGAGCAACAGTGTAATTTGAAGGGAAAGGTAGGATGGAGAACTTACCCGTTCTACCAATGCCGTAACTTTGCTGTTTTAGCAAAGTTACAAGAGGGAAAATATGTAGAGACTAGATAATTATCTTTATTGTGATATTGGAATTATAGGTGTGAGTGAATCATGGATAGTAGGAACAAGATTGTGAGGATCAATTGGTTAGATGTTTAGGAGTTGGTTTGATTTAGATATTGAGTCAAGCGCCAAATTGAGATATCCACTGTGAAGAATTTTCATTTGCTCATGTTGCTATTTCTGGAAATTTGAGTTAATTTCCTCATTTGGCCATGGGTTACTCTGAAGTCAGATTGCAAGTTGCAAACTGGCTTAGTTGTAACCTTGCAGGCAGATTGACTCTGCTTTTTTGACAATAATTTACATTTTAATTGATTTTTAATGTCTAAACATAGTTATTGAGATTGAATTTTTCATTTAATTTTAGTGATGGCAGAGCTTCTCAATTTGGGTTAGTATCTTTTAGTGTACTTAGTGTGTATTCAAAGTTAATTTCAGATCCTGTAACTATTATTTGAGCTTACTAGAGGCATTCATTTGTGATTTGAAATTCTGGTTCATGGACTTGATAATCCTACAATTTCAAAAACAGGTAACTCAATGAAAATGGTTGATAGATTTGAACACTTTAAATCTGATTCCAGTTAATTCATTCCTTCCATTTAAAATATGCAATCTGACCTGAAACTTTCAAAGTGTCTCTGAGTTCTCACAATTTTAAATATTCACTTAAAATTCCAAAAAATGATTTAACTAAGAAAAAGCCAACATCAAATATGATCAGAAAATCCCATGATCTGACCTATAGGCCTTAATCTACAGTATAGTGTAGATGTAAGCCCAAACAATTACCAAATTTGTAAAATATTCCACTGCCTTCTAGCCACAGGTCACATCAGATTTCTTGAATCCACAGCTCTTCACACGAGCTATTGTATACACTAAATTCATAGGTTCTTCTGCACTCTCCTAATGTTAGAATCTTTGATTTCAACTACCAGATATTATAATGTCTTGAACCTCAGTTTTTTTTAAAACTTATAAAGGACAAATGGATTATAGTTTTTCTGGAAAAGCACTAAATGGCGGGATCAAAATGGATATATATTATAAAGAAACCCCAGTTGATATATTTTGCAGTTTGATATAAATATCAATTGAATATATTCTTTGAACAAGAGAACCCTTGATATCTTTAAGGTGGCAGAGGCCATAGATGGCATTTGGAGTACCAGAATGGAGTAGAACTGAAAAGAGATAGGTGAAGTTAAACCCCTTGTATGGGCGAGAAGATAGAGTAATATTTGCCCTCATATTTCCAGTGGAACGTACGGATCCAAGGATGTTTGATAAGTTCTCCATCATATGGGAGCTTGAGGGAAGCTGAGGTAGCATTTAAATGTGGTTTTGGTATGGATATGTTGTGGTATGGTTGTTGAGGCTATTCCTGAGCTGGGAAGAGAACATCCCCTGTTGGCAAGCTTTAAGTGGATTTGAACAAAACACCTATTGGAGTGTATACATTGAAGTTCTTCCTCAGGATAGTATGGATCAGATATCAATAGTGAGCTTTTCTCAATCCAGAAACATAGATCAATGTTGCTACTGATAGATGTGGCTGGAAGCAGACTGACTAAATAACTCTGGCCCTAAAAAGTTTAAGGATTTTTCAAACACTTGGTTTTTCTTATAGGTACCACTCCATCTAAAGTTGCGAAAGTTAAAGTTAGAGGGAAGGATGGTTGTAGTGATGAATCCTTGGTTGTAGTCAAGGGGTTCTCTTGATTCTGGACATGGCAAAGTAACTGGTGACTGCTTCATAACCCAGAGCTACATAGCTGCCTATGGCATATAGAATAGCAGCAGAAAGAATCATTTCCATGTACATGTTTACAAAGGCACTGGATGAGTGCCTGTATTGCAAATAAAAATAAGGTATGTTTTTGTGAAAAATGATTGGAATTTATAGTTTCTTAATGAAAAGAAATATTTAAGCTTTTAGCAATTGTTTGAGTTATTTCTTGAAAATAGCGGGTTGTTAAAGCTTCACTTCAGCACCTCTGATTTTTCAATCCATTGTTTCTAGAATTATTTAATAGTGATATTTTAAGTGCACTAGTAACTGTTTTACTTTTGATGATGGTTTATGTAAATTTTATTGGCTTACAACAATGGATTAAATATTCTATCCTTAGTTCAATTATCATCCAATGATGTTGAAATCCCAGACCTTTAACTTGTCACATCCAAAAAATAGTTATTAATCATATGTTACACACATTCTTATTTTAGTTTTATATGATTTCCTATTTACCACATGATAATGCTTCTTATTGGCTTTAGGTGACAGGGTCATTTGATTCCCAGCAATGATTCAAGTTTTAACCTACATAAGCCTCCTGGCAGATGAAAATAAACTCTTCACCCTGACTTTATGACTGGCCAATCAGAAGACAGCTGTTAAATATAAGTATTTTCATTCAAAATTGAAACTTCAGTTGCTGAAATGCTTGAGGTGGGCAGATACATATGATAGTAAAAAACTCACATCACATGCACAGAATAAGATGTTTACCTCGGACAAGATGTTCACACGTGTCTGAATTTTTCAAAGGCTAGCAAGCTTGGCACTGACTCAGAATTTATTGCCTATGGAGCAAATAATTTTTTTATGATGGGTAGGCGTTATCTCAAAATGGCATTTCAAAAAATGCCATCTAAATTTTTACTATCTCATTTTTTGCTATCTCAAAATTATTAGTAAATAAGCCATTTCAATTTACCGTCACAGCTATAAACAAGTTTTAAAATTTAAATTTTGGAACACAAAAAAACAAAAACAACAAAAAACATTTAAAAAACTATTATATTCTTAAAAACCTCAGGATTTTAAATCTGCAATAAAAATGGGGGGTCAATCAGCAGTAACAAGGCTGCATAAAGCCCAAAAGTCAAAATACACCCAAAAACAGCTATTTTAATCTATTATATATATGATAAATACTTTACAAGATGCATATAAAGTACCAAATAATAAAAAAAGTAAAAATGATACATTTGAAAAAAAGAAGAGAAAAGAATAATAAGTATTTATTGAGAAAAATGATTAAACATTAGTTGAAAGTGCCACTGAATTAGCTGAGATTTTCAAGCTTTCATCCTTAGGATAGTATGCAAGGGGCCACCTTGCTGATTTCAGTATATTTTTTTACAGCCTTAGTCTGCTTGGGGGTTGCCCTTGGACTTCATGCCAGTCTGAAGAGCCAGGAATAGATGATCTTCTTGGTTTTCAGGTGAACAAGGATCTTGTTAAACTTGGGCTTCTTGACCCAGTAATCTGTAGTAAACAGGCTATAATACCCTTCAAAGGAAAATGTGGTTTGATCCACATGTATTTGACCTGCTAGAAGCAGTTCCAGGTGTTTGAGTCACTGTATTTTTGGATAAATGTTCTCCTTTGAAGACACCAATCCATTGAGTTTAAAAATACTCAATAAAGGGTGCAAAGACTGAACGGTTGAAAATAATGTACAAGTGGCAATTAAGGCATTATAGAAGGCATTAATTTACTTCTATTGTACTAGGAAATGGCAGCAATGAAGTTGAAGGTGTCCTTGCTTCTTTGTGCCTTCTGAATTGAAAAGCCCATGAAGATCTAAGCACTTTGGAGGCATCAGAAGAGGGCTTTCCAAAATGGAAATATCAAACCTGATGGAAGCTCTAATACTTGAATATAAAAATTGTCCTGAACCTGCTCAAATTAACTATCAGAAGGGTTTGATAGAGCATACTATCAGCCTGAGTTTTGGTGATGGTGTGGGGTCATCTTCCTGAGAGGGGGTCTTCTTCTTGCAAACTCTGGTCTCCTTGGGCTCTTCCAAGGTGTGGATAATTTCATTCAATTTGGACTTCAGATAGTGAGAGCACAGACATATGTGTTCTGCTTCTTATTGGGAATACAATAAAACACCAGTTAAAGGAATGGATTACCAATCTACCCATTTATATTCAAAAGTGGGTTGAAAATCTTTTTGGCAGGGGAGAAGGTGCCATCTGCAAGCCAAGTTTTGCACTTGAGAAGATTTTGTAAATACTGAATTGTAGCAAAGAAGATTATACATTCCTGTGCTTTGGGCTGTCATAATAAAGAAGAGAAGCACTCATAAAATAAATTCTGCTCTTCTGTTAATCTTGATTGATTGATGTATTTTGCACCAACGCCTTAAGTGCTTAGATCATACCTCTGATTAGTGAGGTATCTCTGTAATTTTGAGGCTTCATCAACAG